>CAMOHE010048433.1:0-62459 GCA_946598075.1 Artocarpus hirsutus
TGTGGGGTTAGAGACAGTTTTTTCAACTTCAATCATCTTTAGCAATTTTATGCTTTCATTGCATGGCTAACAGGGATCTTTCTTCTATTTTGTAACATTTTTCTTGTTCTCATGTGCATGAATCCTCTTTCTTGTAATTATAAGCCTTTTTTCTTTTAGGTACACCGACTTGATAGAGATTGTAGTGGAATCTTGGTAATGGGACGAACGCAAACAAGTGCCACAGTTTTGCACTCCATCTTCCGAGAAAAGACATTTGGGGCATCCAATGATGTGCGTTAATACCCACTCTAGCTGTATGTTTGTATTTGCATCAGTGAAAAGGTATACATGTTAAACCACCTGATTTGTTTCTCTCTTTTAAAGGAAACCGTGAAGGGAAAAAGAGTTCTGCAAAGAAGGTATTGGGCACTTGTCATTGGATCTCCTAGACATCCAAATGGTGTAATTTCAGCTCCTTTGAGAAAGGTTAGCATAGATTTAATTAGAGAGTTTTAAGCTTGAAATCTTCGACCGAAAATTCTTCCTTTTAAGTTGCCTCTTTCACCACTTAAATGTTCTCGTTGTTTAGGTACCTCCTAGGATTAGTCTAAGAGAATTACATCTTGCTAGAATTGAACAAATGCATGGATTTTGATGCTCTATAATATTGCCTATGCTAATCTCATGTCAGCTCTATATCAAGACATCTTTGGCCAAGCCTAGCACTTGCTTGAGGTTGTTGCATCAATGATAAACAATAGGATGACAGTTTTATATTATTTCTAGTCTTTTATATGTTGCAGCAACTGAAATTTGAAGTTTGATTGCTTTCAGGTGGTGTTGGACAATGGAAAATCTGATCAAATCACAGTTGTGAATAGTTCACATACTTTCTCATGTCAACATGCCATTACAAAGTATAAAGTGATTGGATCATCTCAGGTTAGCAATAATCTCCATTGCAAATTGACTTTGTTCTTATATACAGATTTAAATATCTTTTGATGTCACATAAGAAAGTATAAGTCGAATATGCTCTTTTTGTGGCTTAGTATTCATGACTTACATGTCACATAACTTAAGACGGGAGGAATACTTGATAAACATTGATCTGCTATTGGGAATTGTTTAGGGTTTGTTTTTTTCCCTTTTAACACCAGTCAAACTTGAAGCTTTCCAAATTTTACTTGAACTCTTCGGACTGAAGACAGATAACAAACTTGCTCAGCTGCTGAGAATGGACTCAAAATTATTACACGAAACTACTTTTCTCGTTCAAATAATATTCTTCGTATGCTAGAGTTAATATGCAGGTTACACATGGTTGGTGTTTCCCCCCCTAACTGGTAGAAAGCACCGGGTATGATCAGAAACCAATACTAATCTCTTGTCATACTAATATTTTGTCCCATAGTTTTACCGACTTCTTTTGCACTCATAATAACGTTAACCATATGCACAGCTCCGTGTCCACTGTGCTGAGGTTTTGGGAACACCAATAGTTGGAGATTATAAATATGGGTGGCAGGCGCATAGGGACTGGAAACCTTTACATTGGCCTAACCTTAAAGACAAATGTAGTGAGGAACTGCCAAAGAGGAAAAACGTCCCCTTTGGACTGAATATAGATGATGGAAGTATCTCAGAGAAACATCCACGACTACATCTTCATTGTAAACAAGTGATCTTGCCCAACATATCTCAGGTTTTGCAAAATGCTCAACACAGACTATGATCTTTCACAGCTAGAACACCTCAAGTTGGATGCTCCTTTGCCTGCATACATGCAAAGAAGTTGGCATCTTACAAACTCCTAGGACATGCCTATATCGTCCAACCTTCCTCTCAATTCTCTTACATCGAGATCTGTTGGGGTGATTTTTGAAATTCACACCGCTTCTAGCAGTTTTGACTCATTACTATCCGGCGAGACATCCTAGACTTACTCTTTGGTTAAGTTTAAAAGGCATGTTATTACTTTGAGATGACGCATTCCGTTGCCTTCCATACATTCTCTTGGTGAAATTTTTTTCCTGAAATGCAAGTGCTGTCTCATTAAAGCCTACAAAAAGGGACAGAACAAAAGACTTGCTTCAGTTACTTTCTGACTTAGCAGCCACCATAAATTTGGGTTAAACAAAGTGGGTATTTTTTTTAGGTTTTGGAACAATCTTGAAGAAGCATAACGGTCCAGTAAGTGCTCATGCTCATGTTTTGGTATCCGACGATACTATCTAAACTATGCTGATCGGTGGTGGTTTTTTTTTTTTTTGGCATGCAGGACAAAGTCTGTGGCCTCAATTACAATTCCAAATGCCTGTATATTTTGTTTAAAGCACGGAATAGGCTTAGCATGCCTCCACATTGTTTCGATTATTCCATTTTCCACTCATGTTTTCACTCATTACGGCTTTATGTTGTCAGACGCTGACATCTACACTAAAATAGGTAGAAGTTGGTGTACATTCACAAGAAACACATTGTGTTCATGATGCAAATGATGAGATCACTGACAATAATTAAACGTGTGTCGACCTTGCGATGATCGTATTCGATGGTATCATCTCAACTGGAAGATGAGCAAATTTGTAGTTTTCAATGTAAGCTGTCTGATGAATAATCTAATTTATCGGTATTGACTTTTGGCTACCCACGGGTCTGGTGATAGGCTGATAGCATGAGAATCTCTACTAGCATAGATAGCATGTACCAGTTGGCAAATGATGTCTGATCTGCAATCCTCATATTAATTTTTGAGGAAATGTGTGCCAACAAATCCATACTAGAAAGCGATTTTCATTTTTCTCGTGAAATAGTGTTCGAATATACGACTCTTTGTGGAAATTTTATAGCTTCTTTGCGGCGTTGATTTTGTCAGCTGGAACTCCAATGAGTTAGGCTGAAAAACTGGCAATTAAGCGTATTTTACACAGGTGAAACTAGATTTCAAAAAAGTATTCAGTCTTGTATTAAAAAAAAAAAGTAAGAGTTACGTTTACTTTACGCTTGATTTTTTTTTTTTAATTGCTCATTCTAATTTATATGCATATTTTCTGTCCTACTCGATTGGGCATGGTGGAAGGGATTGAAAGCTATGCAAATTGCTTTCAACTAGAAAAAACCAAAACAAAACAAAACAAAATGGGACATATGCTGTCCATATTTGCTGATTGTGTGAAAGTGGATCAGTGTGATCACATCCATTACTGACTCCTAGCATAAAATCATAGCGGGCACACCTTAGGGTGATGTATCACGTTGTGTTTTACTTTTTCTTTTCAACTGTCACTCCGATTCCTAGTGGCAGTCACTATCATAATGGGCATGGAGCAGCTGAGCAGAAAAGAGACGAATAATTCTATTTACAAAAAGGAATAGTTTGCGAATGCGCAGAAACAATGAGTATGGGGGACAAAAGTTCGCCACCAACTATTACTCATTTAAAGGCTTCAGGACAAGAGAAACGTCACCTCTTCTCCTCGCACGAGTCTAAATTTGTTGTCTCATTTTTTAATTTTTTGGTTGTCTTTTTTGCTATTTATTCAACACCGTATTTAAATTTAACAATTGAAGCATATAAATGGACCTAAATATTTAAAGTAAAGAAACAATTCACTTTAAGTATTAAAATCTAATTGAGAGACAGTAAAGGGACAGAAAAATAAAACATTAAATCATGATTCCTCTTCTTATATGTTTGTTTGTATGTTTACTTGCTATTAATTTGGTCCTAGGAAATTATTAAATCTTACTACCATGTGAAAACTCAAAAGAGGTAGTCACATTTTCCAGGGCATTCGAGTTTACTAGAAAAAATTAGCTGTTAAAATTGATTTTCAGTCACTATCTCAGAAGGGACTACGAAGATTATTTTTATTTATCCGTATTGTCTCTGCCTTGATTGTTTAGCAACACAAATAAGCAAAATAAAAGCCTTAGGCCTTTATTTCTCTCAATTTATGAACCTCAAGTCTACTCTTATTATCTCTTTACTGCAACACACGCGCACTCACTTGAAAAGGACTTGCACGGGCAAATAAAATTGCACTCTTGATTATTTGCCTTCAATATTTTTTCAAAACATTAGTTGGTCACCCCTTTTTAATTAGCCATCGAACTTTTTGTTTTTGTTGGTCAAATGACTGTTTTCTAAAGTAGTTAATGGCTGATTAACCGGTCTATCATTGATTTGTTGGTAATTTTTCACAGCTAGTAAAATTGTTGATCAAATTAGTTTATTACTATTTGGTCTTGGTTAATCAGTAATAAACCACTAATGTTAATCAACAATAAACAATGAATCAATCTTTCACTGATTAACTAAATCTTAAACCAACAAAACTTCAAAATTCACTAAAAAACTACTTTATTAAAACAATCGTTTACTTTGATACCCCTTTTATTACAAGGCTTTTACGATTTCTTCATTATAATTATTTTTCTTTTATATATATATATATATATATATATATATTTATATATTTATATGTATAGATCTTGTTGCTTCTCAATTTAAAAAAAAAAAAAAGGAAAGACCATCTTAAAGAGGGTTACGAAATGCCATTTGAATATAACGTACGCAATTCAATTTGTTCCGTGTTGTGCTTAAATTTTTGTATATAGCAAGAAAAGTTAACGGATGAGTAGGGGTGGTAATAATCGTGTTCGTGTCAGCACATTTACTGCACTACACGTTTAGTCCGAACATGACATGATTAATAAACGTGCTAGAAATACAAACACAAACACGACACACCTATGACATGCGTAACACGGCACGACACGATTAACACGATTCTTAAACGTGCCGTGACGGGTTGACACGATAACAACATGCATATGACACGTTTATGACCCAATTAACTAAAAATTAAAAAAAATTAAAAAAATTAAAATTTTTTTTTTTGAAAAAAAGCTAATAAAGAAAATTAACAAAAACACAATATCTAATTAATACTAACATACTATAAATATTTTAAATATTTTTATTTTTAAGTTTAAATGTGTTATAAATAGACGGGTCATATCGTGCATCGTCAACACGTTTACGGCCTGTTTAATTAAACATGTTAAAGCATGTTTAGCGTGTTAGCATGAATCCAACTCGTTTATTTTCGTGTTATTCATGCCAATTTATTTATGGTACAATAATAAACGTGCGGTCTAAACCTATTTATCTTGTATCATTTTTATATCATGTCATAATGTAGTGTCCAAAATTGCCAGGATGAGTTTTGTAATTCCATTCCATTTCACCTAGCGATCTGGTATCCCTTACCATTTTGTCAAAAGGATTTTCTTCATTTGTTGGACTCTTCAAATGTGTCAAAAGAGGGTTGGTGAGCTGAAATGGAAATCCTGCAAGCGGTCTTTTTCTTAGGTAGAGTGTTGATGAAATGTAACTTTCTCTAATTTTATTTTATTTATTCGCACATATGTACGTCACAAAAATATATTAATATATCCACGCCAAATTTGTTATGTAGACAGCTCATCTTGCCATGTTAGAATTACATATTATGCATGTCCTTATCCGATAATATTTCGTAAAAGCTTAAAATTCTATTTTCAAAAAAGTTACAATTGTAGGATCTTGATTACATGCCACCTACAAAAAGGACAGCAAATTATAGAGGATTTTATTTGATGTCCAATCAATTGATATCATGCTGTCCTAGCCATTACAGCAGGAAATTGTGAAAAAAAAAAAAAAAAAGATTTTAAGCAATTTTAGCATATAATTTTAAAGTCCATTTGGTTAATAAATTTAAATAAAAAATTTAAATAAAAATTTAAATTTTTATAAGAAAAAATACTATAACAAAATGGTTTAAGCTATAGTTCGAATCCACAAACAAACGCACTCTTAGTTTTAGGGTTGCGTTGCTTTACCTAAGGTCGTGAAAAAACAAAAGGTTAAACCACTAGACCGACCGAACCAATTAACGATGACCGGACAATTAGTTTGGAACCCTTTTTCTAAACGGTTTAGTCCTGTTTGGAAGTTTGTAACTAGCGGTCTAGATCGGACCATTTATATACCTGTATAATAAAAAAATTAAAAAAACACTCCTTATTTAAAAAATCCTAAATTAAAAACAACACAGTTTTATGAAAAACCCCAACCCTTTTTTTCTTTCACGACCTTCACTTCACGCTTCAGCCATACATACATGCATTTTTTATGACTGTATTATTTATATTTTATTTTGGATTATTTTATGTTGTATCTTATTTTTGTTGCTTGTTATTTCTGGTTTTTTTTTTTTCCCTTTTTGAATGTTTCTTTTACGGTTTAGATATTTATAATTTTAAAAGTATAAAATCAAGTTTAAAAAATCACAAAAATCACAAAAAAAGTCTCAAATCGCGATTCAAAACGGACAAGATAGTTTTAGAACGGTCAGGTCTAGTTCGGTCCTAATAGTTAAAACGGTCCGGTTTGTTCCTAAATTTTGCCGAATCGTCAAAGCGATCTAATCCCAAAAACATGGTGGTTCGAGACCAAACTACACAGTGCACAGTCTATTGGCTTATATCAAACAAAATGTCTTGTTTCGTTAAGCGTTTGTATGTGTTATTATGAGTATTAGTTCAAAGCACGTGCAACCAATGATTGAAAAATCATTATCTTTGATATTTTCGTTAATATTTTTGTATTTTCAAAGTACTGATATAGAAACAAGGACGTCGTATCCTGTAGAATATTCAAAATTTTTGTAGAAATTTCCACATATATTAATATTTTGACGGAAATATCTATTTCTGTAAAAACTATAATATAAAATGACAATATATCTAGAAATTTTCATAAAATTTCCATGAAAATATCGACAAAAAGTGGACAAAATCTCCAAACTTATATAATTTTTTAAATTACTTTAAAAAATAAAATTCAATTTATTTTTATTCACTTTTTAATATAGTTTTTTTATAAAATTTATTTTTCAATGCTATAAATCTAATTTTTAATTTATTCCATACACTAGGACATGTGATTTAAAATATCAACTCCAATCTTAGAGTTACTAGCAATCACGATAAACTTTTAATATCTTTCGATAAAGCTTTTTTCGTATTATATCTTCTTTTATAGTAACTTTACTAGCTTTATTCTTTTCCCAAGAAGCTCCTAAAACCTCCTAGAAGCTTTTTTGGTATTGATATTTTTTATCTTGCATGAAATTATATATGTAAAGTATTTGTATTAGTTGACTTTTAACTAATTTATTCAATTTGAGATCGTATGATTATCATTTATTATATCATGATCACTTTTTAACATTCATAGTTATCACATGCTTAGTAATTTGATTGAAAAGTTCATTTAAACTATGTATTATTAATAATTTTAGAGTTTTTTAAAGTCTAATTTAAAAATGAAATGGTTTAAGATGAATTTTCGTATTTTACGCCAGACTCCAACAATATCGATATTTTTGTAAAATTTAAGTGTTGATATTTTCATCGATATTGATATTTTCATACTTGCATGCAGCATGTGCATACCCAATTTGTACAATTTTTTATTCAAACAAGTTTAATATTTGAGAAAAGTTCTGCATATAGACTTGTCATATTCTCCACCATAGACTTGTCCTTAATATTTATTTGGGTAAATAGTTTAAACTAAATGTTTGAATTGAAAATTTATGACAATTAAATTTTATGAGGCAACATATTGTAGCAAAATTGTTAGTTTCTTTATCGATTAATTATTTGAGAGAGTTATTTTTGTCGAACAATTAGGTAAATAAAAAAAATTATTTATGAAAACCATATTCTATATTAAAAAATATTTTAGAAAATCGTGAAAAAAAATTAAGCCGGGACATATTTAAGGGTATTAATTTTAATAGGGTCAAGTTATATGGAGAAAAGTATTTCAATGACAATTTTAAGAGAAATACTAAACAGAGGGACCACAATGTTAAAAAAATATTTAGAAAAGAAAAGCAAAAAAAGGTTGAAAATAAAAAAGAAGAAGAAAAAGAAGAAGAAATGCTAAAGAAGGACAAAATGAAAAAGATAAATTATTTAGGGAAGAAAAGAAAAAAAAAAGGAATAAAAAATGCACAATTCGACCAAAACATGCATTTTGGTCGAAAGATGAATAGTAAAAATTGACATTTCTATATAGTATATATTATAGTTTTTAGTTTGAATGGTGTTTAGTTTACCATTACGGACAAACAAGTGTGGAGCCAGCTAGAAAAATAATTCACAATTTAAAGAGGACAAATTACAAATTTAATTAGATATCCCGCATATTAAAAAAGATGGAGAAAATGTCAAATGGAACAGCCAGCCACCTTAGACCGTACCTGTCATTGCCTTGCAGACAAATAGGTTAATAACTATGGTCCATTTAGTAAATGTATTTGGATTGAATTGATTTGGATTATTTTGAGTTGAGTTGTGTAATTTGAATTATATGGTTTGAATTATTATTTCAATTGACGTTTTTGATATACATTTAAAGTATTAATCTGAATAAAGAATAAAATTGAAATTTATATTTGGATAAATAGTAGAAAAAATTTTAAATTTATTAACAAATCTAACAAAATCTCAATATTCATGACATTAAAAAATATGCAATATAGGTCTCGATTTATTCCTCTCTTCATTAGGAACATAATGAATGAAAAATCGTCTCAATCGTATATCAAATAAATAAGTTAGGATTTTTTTCTACAAATATAAGAGAGAATATACGATTTTACTGTAACAAATTAATCCAAATTTAAAAAGTTTAAGGAAGAGTAAAATTTTGAAAACTTGAATCAAAGGATTTCTTTGATTTGAATTTTAGAGCAAACAAACATCTATCTAAAGGATTGTTTAAACTCAGAGTCCAAAAAGTTATTTTAATATGCCAAACAAATGGCCCCTACAATTCGTTGGCTCTAGATGGTCTGCCATAATTAAAACTAAAAGGATAGATCTTAGAATGTTGTGGGGGAACACTCTCAAAAAATTTAATTAATTATCTCCACACACAGTTTCAAGCCAAACAAAGACATACTTAATGCTCAATATCTCCCACGCGTACGTTCTTTAGAGTTTGGTAAATCAAGTATATAAATCATTTCTTCCAAAAAAAAAAAAAAAGTTGTACGTACCGACCATACATCTTGACAAAGTTATAATATATTGCATCATATTACGTTGTATTATATCATATTCCCCACCAAGAAGAGTGTAATCAACCAGCTTTGCGCTAAATATTCGAACTACACCACCACTGCCGAAGTAGTCGCATTTTCACAGCTTATATAAGTTGGAAAACGGATTAATTTATAGGAAAGAAAGGTCAGAAAAAGAAGGAAGAAAAGAGAAAGCCATTCATAAGCATTGTAAATTGCAAGTAGATTTTTTTTTTATGTTGTCTTCGGAAAAGCAAATTTGTCATAGAAAGTTGAAGCTTAAAAAAAAAAAAAAAACACGAGACGCATTTCTTGAAGTTCTAGAAGGTAAACTAATCCGACATTTTCTTTAAGCTCTTTGAAAGCTTGAACATGAATTTGGTACCTTTTAAGCACGGTAAATAAACAGATACGAGTCATCTCGTAATGCCACTTTCCTTAAATTTGCTTGACATTACTTTTGGTACAACTAGCAGCTGCTTGTCACGAGCTTACTTTCTCCAAAGGTACTCGTACGGCCTTAGCACAATCCAGATGCTAAGTCAGCCTAACTTATCACGCTCTTGCCTAAAATAAAAGGGAACTCAAGAGAAGATGGAGAACTTTGAAAGGAATGTGTATTAAGTTAAAAGATCTTCATAAGGCTTTGATTCTTGGATTTTTTTGGATGGATTTACAAATAAGGGGTTGGTCCTATTTATAGGCACCTCCTAATGAATGGACGGTCATGATTGCTTTGATCCTACTGTTGCTATTTACTCTCTAGAATGTTCTAGCAAAGTGTGGATGGTATTTACAAGTATGGAGTGTTCTAGAGGATTCTACACTACTCTACAAAGTACTCTAATGTTCTAGAGTGTTCCAGAGAAGTCTTGAGCCTTACAAAATATTCTGGATTCTTCTGGATGCTTCTGGAATGGTGTAGAACCTCCTAGAATGCTATGGAATGTTGTAGAATACTCCGGACCCTTCTAGAATCTTCCTTGGGCCAATTCTACCCTCAAAAACACCAAAGACAAGTGCGTGGCCTTCTCGTGGCTAAGTGAGGCGTGACATGCTGCTAGCTTATTCTCTATTTGACACACCGAACAGAAAAGTTTAAACCATTTATAATATAAAGCTCTTATTAATTTTGGCATAAAAAAAAGAAAAAAAAATTCACATTTTGCAGTATTAAAAAAAAAAATCTGTGCCAGATTATTCTCATGAACATTACCCTATATAACATATTCAATGGGATTAGATTTTCTTTTTTTGTTTTATTTTTGACAAGTGACGTAAGCATAACGCCAAACTGAGGCTTGACGATAATATGTTTCCTCACATTTATTAAAAAAAAAATGTTGTTTACGGTCACGCGCGCGTCGATATTCACGACAAGGTAGTGGGGCCCGCCAAGTACAGACTCCAAGCGGCAAAAACAAACGCCGAGTCTGTAGTTGGGAATCTCTTTTGCTACGGAGCATAAAGCGAAACGGACAACGGTCTCTGCTATTATGGTCCAAAAGGGTATAAAATAGATTAAAAAAATAATAATTGAGAAGAGAACCATTTATAGACGTTTCTAAAATTTATAAACCACCTTCATAGATCTTACATACTCTGTCAAACTATGTACTTGTTTTTATGAGTTTATTCTAGTACCTTAACATGTCTCTCGGCTCTCAAACTTTCCATTTTTATGCTTTAAATCACGTCCTAACCTAATATACTTTCATAAATGCTTGTCGAGTTATTGATTTTATATCAACTTTTTTTCTAATCTTTACAAAGATTATAAAGTCGATGAGAAATATGAGTTAAAATCAATAGTTTGTACGACATTTATGTAGTCGTACTGTTTCACGTTATTATTCTGTTAGTGTTATACACAAATCTGGAAAAAGAAAAAGTGTTTTGAACATTTTTTAAAATTCACCAAAAGTTGAAAGTTTGAGGGACAAGTATTAAAATAATCCAAGGTTAATCCATATCCATATCTTTAAGTACGGTGGAAGCAGGAGAGGGTAAATTCCCGAAATCAGACTTCACCTACCCCCACCCGACCCACTGTATAGAAGGGTATGAGGTGTCCAAATCCATCTTCTTCGAAAACCAAGATTTTGCCTTCTTTTGACATAAAAATATTTTTCTATTTAAATCCAATTCTCCGCTACCCGCTTTTGTTTTATATTTATTATGTAAATGCATATATTCCTTTGCCTTTTCAGCCAACCCAAACAAGAATTTCCTGACCTTCCCCTCCACTACCCACACGCTCTCTCTCTCCTCTCTCTCAAATTCAATCTCATACTGCAGGAAAGGAAATTAGATGGGGAGCATCCAAGGAGAAAGAACAATAACAGGATGGGCAGCAAGGGACTCATCTGGGATTCTCTCACCTTACAAATACACTCTTAGGTACTTATAAATCATGATCATCGTCACTAATTTATAATCCCCATGAAAACCCAGTATTAATATGGTCTAATTGGGAAAATTAAACACATATATAAATGCAGAAGCACAGGCCCAGAAGATGTGTACATCAAGGTCACTTGCTGTGGAGTTTGTCACACCGATGTTCACCAGGTCAAAAATGATCTTGGCATGTCCAACTATCCCATGGTTCCCGGGTACGTACACACACACACACACATATACGCATATATAATATATAATTAAGATTAATCAATTTTTTTTAATTTTGATGAATTATAATAAAAATAATTAACCTTAATTATAGGCATGAAGTTGTGGGAGAAGTGGTGGAAGTGGGATCGGAAGTGAGGAAGTTCAAGGTGGGAGATGTGGTGGGAGCAGGGTGCTTGGTGGGAAGCTGCAGAAACTGCAAGCCATGCAAATCGGACAACGAGCAGTACTGCAACCAGAAAATCTGGTCATACAACAGCGTCTACACCGACGGCAAACCCACTCAGGGCGGATTCGCCGAGGCCATGGTTGTTGATCAAAAGTACGTACTTTATTTACTTACCTAACAAATAATGTTATATTTATCTATTTCGTTTTCTTTTCTTTTTATCATTAAAAATTCTGTATTTAATCCTTTTTCTTTTATAGAGTGCTAGCAGTTTCTGAGATTTGAGCTTTGTGATTTCTCGTCTCATGATTTTCTACGAGAATTAAGACTTTATTGATTTTAGTCATGTATCTAACATCAAGTACTTCTCATGAACTAATTTTAGAAGAAATTATAAATATATATATATTTATAATTGAAATTTGGGGATTGTATTTCACAAGTACATTACTAAGTTTGGATTTTTTTTTTGTCACCATATAATAAACAAAATCAGTATTTTAGAAAGTATTTTTGGTGCAATATAATAAAAAATGACCAAATTTCAAAATAAAGAAGAGACTTTAATTGACCCTAAAACTATAGACTTTGATTAAAATCTTGCCCGATAATCTAGGGTATAGAAATGTCCTATGACTTAAAAATAATAAACAATTACATAAAACTAATTTAAGTGGTCTCCCCTAAGAAAAAAAACACCAACACCAATTGAAAGAACTAAATTGGGTGGTCACATTCTCATTCATTTTTGTTCCTAAGTAGAGATGTCAAATGGGTTAGACCGGCCTGACTCAGCTCGTTTAATGTAGGCCTAAGTGGGTCTTGTGCTATGCCTAGACAAGCTTATTTATTTATCATGCCATGATATGCCTTACTTATTTAATTTTCGTAGCGTCAAGCCTAGTCCATGACCCATCTATTAATGAGCCATGCCCATAATATGCAGTATCAATGTTTGTGCTTTTAGCTCTTAATGTGTCTTTGTCACGCCTAGTGGCAAATTTACGAAAAAAGAAAAAAAAAACAAAAAAAAAACACTAAATCTTAACAAAACAAAATGCATTATTGATAAAAATTTTCTCATTAAAAACTTTACCAAGCAAAACCCGTTAGAATAAAATCTTGAAAAAAAAAGAGTGCAATTATAAAATACATAATTAAATAAAAAAATATTTATTAGAAATTTATTACATAATCAAATCTATTAAAAATTTAAAACTTTTTTTATAAAAAAATATTTATAAATATAAAATATATTAGTAAAATTAGTTTTAAATTGTATGTTCTAATAGTACTTGTAATTAGGCTTCTATCATGCTTTTAACGTGCTCATGTTGGGCTCTAACCATGCCGTGCCCTTAACGTGCCTCGTGTCCAAAAGTTATATCAAGCCTAGCTCATTTAATGAGTGAGATGAGCTAGGCCCATTTGATAATTGTGTCATACTATGCCTACATGCTTTAACATATCGTGCTTGCATTGACCTAATAAGTCCAACCCGTTTTGACATCTCTATTACCAAGAGTAAAATCAAATGTGAAGATAATCTCAAATGATAGAAACCTTTTAACTCTAATCTAATGTGTCAACTTACGGTATTCTGAACAACTTGCTCAATTATTTTTTTTCTCTTGGAAAAACTAAGGCTACTAACACATACCAACTTAAAAAGGAGTAGGTTTCGAATAGGAATGGAGTTACGTAGCATTTTCCGTCTCCCTTACTCAAAAACAATTTAAAAGAAATCAAGAATGCATGGTAAAATCGACCAATCTTTGACTTTTTTCCCCTTTGTTGCATGAAGGTTTGTGGTTAAGATACCAGACGGAATGGTGCCAGAGCAAGCAGCGCCGCTATTGTGTGCCGGGGTGACGGTGTATAGCCCGTTGAAGCACTTCGGGCTGACTCAAAGCGGGTTGAAAGGAGCAATTCTTGGGCTCGGAGGAGTTGGCCACATGGGGGTGAAGATAGCCAAGGCCATGGGACACCACGTTACCGTCATAAGCTCCTCGGACAAGAAGAAAGAGGAGGCACTCGACCATCTTGGAGCCAACGACTACCTTGTTAGCTCCGACGCTGCTAAAATGCAAGAGGCTTTCGATTCCTTCGACTACATAATCGACACGGTGCCAGTTTTCCATCCTCTTGAGCCTTACCTCTCCTTGTTGAAGCTTGATGGGAAGCTCATCTTGATGGGTGTTATCAACAAGCCTCTTCAATTTGTAAGCCCCATGGTCATGCTTGGTAAGTAATTAAATATGACATTGATTTTTTTTCCATCTTTCTTCCTTTTAATAGTACATTTGCTTGTTCTTTGGATCAAAATTTCGTTTAATTTTATGAAATTGGTAAATTTTCCTCTTTCATTTACATTTTTTATGGCTTATATACTCCACATATATTTTTCAAAAAGATAATTAAACACAACATCACCTTTTGCTATACTCAAAACATTCTCTCCAAAATAATAACAAACCATACAATTTTAAAAATGAATCCAACACCACTTCTAAAAATTCTCGATTCATGCTTGAAACAAAACAATTCTAAGAACGCTTCCTCACGAGCTTGGGTGATAATTTTCTAGCTATAGTTGGTCAAAAATTAGAAAATTGTTTCACATCTCGACAAAGTTGGGTGGAGATGAGTGCGATGAGGCGGGCCCTACAAAGTATCACTTATCTTGTGGGGCTCACCCATGTTTCACATCCCAATCAAACCTATCTAATCCCACTGGGGAAATATAATAATATTACTATAGAAATTATTGTGTAAACTACAAGTTGAGTGTGAGGAACGCACCTTTTGAGAATCTAACATTCTTGTAAATGACTTTTGTATGGTGGATTTAAGCTTAATTTACACAAGTGAAATAATTGAACGAAGATTCCAAAATTGGTCCTAAGCCTAATTTATTCAGAGACTGTACCTCTCAAGATAAAAAATATGTATGAGTCCTAAATTAGTCATATGAGTTTAGTTAATTTTGTAATTTTATGTGACAACTTTAAACATATATTATAACTCCAAAAGACATAGAAATACGTGATTAGTTAAAAATTATGAGTAGTGGGGATCACTTACTCATTTATTTATTTATTTATTTTTAATTCTGGGATTTTGATTATAGGTAGGAAGTCCATCACTGGGAGCTTCATAGGGAGCATGAAGGAGACAGAGGAGATGCTTGAAGTCTGCAAAGAAAAAGGACTCACTTCTACGATTGAAACCGTGAAGATGGACTACGTTAACCAAGCGTTTGAGCGTTTGGAGAAGAACGACGTTAGGTATAGGTTTGTTGTGGACGTTGCCGGAAGCAAGCTTGACGAGTGATTAAAAAAGAAAAACAAAATACTAATCAAAATGAGTAACAATTTACATAAGTACGTGCGAAGTTGAAAAAAGAGAGGGAAAAAAAAAACTTTGCTGTATTTTATTCCCAAGTGCTTTGTTTGTTTACGTTTGCAGAGTCCAATCATTGTGGTTTTATCATAATAACGATATTATGGTTTTGGTGATGTGGTCACGGCTCCATCGATTGACTTGTCTCGTGACGAGAGTCAAAGATTTTGTCATGTCTAAAGAGGCCTAAAATTCCCTATTTTTAGAAATAATTCTGACAACATTAAACTATAGTTTTCTGTAGATCATCATCTAATGGGAAACTTTAGACAATGGATTTTATAATACCGTTGTCTAATGTTCTCATATAATTTTTTAAACACAAAACTTCTTGTGTCGCGTTTCTCTAAACATATTAGACGGTTTTTTGTAAAATATCATTAAATAGACGCGTCTAATATCTAATTTGTAGCAGTGTTTTTGCTTTTGTGTGTCGTGGGCATATTGTTTTGTTTAATTACAAGTTTGAGAATAGTTCGATCTCAAGTATTAATTAACCGTTATTTCTTTGATGTATTCATTTGCTTTTCTATTTGTTTGTTTGTTTTTTTGTTGATTGCTCTATCGTTTATTTGTTTGGCTTTTTGTTGATTGCTTATTTATTTTTTTAAATGATTAATAGAAATAAAGTTTTTCAACAAAATGTAGTAAAAATATATTTTTTTTGGTTTACAAATTTCATTTATATATATGAAACTATTTCATGCCTAGAGCTTCAACAAACAAACAAAATAAAGAGAGAAAGACAGACAAACAAGGAGAGAGAAATAAGATTGTTAAATAATGAAAAATAAAATGGCGGATTTGAAAAGAGAAATAAGATGGAAGAAACTAATAATCTTAGGGTTAGATTTAGAGCAATGTAAGTGTGCTATAAGTAAATTTAGTTATTTCAAAATTATGAGGAGTGGTATTTAGAAGGGTGTGAATAGCTAAAAGGGGCTGCAAACAAAACTACCCTTAAGCAAAACAAATACTTATAAAGGCCAAATAAAAAAATATATAACTTAAGAAAACTACAACGAAGAAATACTTAAGTACGGCATCGCATTTTAGAAAAGTTATTATAATAAGTATTAAATAAAAAAATTCATGAGAAAAAGCACTAACAACGACAACTATAATGTTGGGCTCTGATAGATCCATAGCATACGACATATCAAAGTAGCACACATGTAAGTCTCCGACTTATTGTTGTCGATGTTGACGTGGTTGGAGCACTTTTGATATGTTCACACAAAATAGCTTCGTAGGACCTCCAATGAAGTGTTGGAGATGATTAGGCTCAACATGAACCGAAGAAAAATGATTTCTAGCACCTACTCTGTTGCCAAACGACTAAAGGTCTGCTACAAGATCAAGAAAAGACAAAATACAACAATGAAGGAATTGATGTAAACGGAGATGGTGGAAGGAGTCATCAACAGTTGATGGAGATTTGGTTTAGAAGATAGAGACAAAGCTGTCTCCACGAGGATTAGAAGCAAACCTACCTCCAGGGGCGACTCTGGGTTATCTTTGTAAATGGAGAAGGGAGGTCTGGTGACCGTAATCGAAGGGACAGAGCTTTGGTATCTTTTGATTTCCTAGAAACGTGCTCTATGTTCGCCTTTAGTGCCAGATTAGATTGTCGAACTATGAAACTAACGATTTGGAGGTTTCTAAAGGTCATGAAAAGCTTTAGTAAAATTTTTAAGTGTTTTGGTAATGTTCTCATGAAACTCAAAAGAAGCTAAAGAGCTCTCAAAGGAGGGACCTGATCTTAAGAGTAGAGACGAAGAATTTTCAAAAATTTTCAAGTTCGAAAGAGCACAAACGTGGAAGAATAGGAACACATTCAAAGTTTCTTGAAAGTAAAAACAACATGAAATGAATAGATATGAGTCTCTCAAAATTGTTGTTTGGATAATGAACGTGGGGGGTATTTATAGGAGAAACTGGTGAAGTTTGGAGGTTTGCTCTGAGAGTGGCGCCTCTATGTTCTGAGAATGCATGCAACGCTCTGTTCCTTTCAGAGTTAACCGCGTTAGGGACTATCGACATTTAAACTTTGGTTGGTTGTAAATGGTATGTATTTTGGATTTCGTGTTGATTCTTAAACCTTTCTATAGGCTTGAAGCTCCTAAGGAAGTTTGACAGAAATTGACTCTATTTCCAAAGGCTTGATGCGCTTGATACTTCCTTCAACACGAGGTTTCATCATTTTCGTCAGGTCTGTAAAGTCTGGAAGCGCTCATAATGGCATATATATGACGCCTCTAGAGCAGGTCTATAACTTTGAACAAAGGTTGTATCAACATGAAGAGTCCTCTCAAAGGCGTGCTCTAAGAGAAGCGCACTGGACGCTCCTGGAGGCATGCCTAATGCTCCATGACTAGGTTTTCTTGGCATAATTTCACTATGAAAAGGACTTTCGGCCTAGGTTTCAATTTTTTTTGGGCTTTTTTGAGGCAAAATAAAGACTCTTTGGCTATCTTTAGTAAAAATTACACATTTTAGCCAATTATGTTACTTTAAAAAAACTAAATGGCAAGATCTTATATAATTGTCAATTGTGGCCGAATCAATCATTATATTTTTTTCATCATGCCAAATCTATTCCTGTTTATTATATTCAAATTCTAACTTTATGTGATAAAAAAAATCTGTTTTTTTAGTTGAATATTAATTTTGTAATGATAATTAATATGTATTTATTTTCTTTCCAAATTTTGGATGTTGTGATTTACATTTCAATCATTCAAGTTTTGAAATACCCCCTTCCTGTTGTTCATATTGACATACCTTTTCTTATTTATTTTTTTTTTGTACTAACTTTTTCAGTAAGGAAATGGGGAAACTTTTACAACATGTTTAAATAATTACATTTTTTAGTCATTAAAAAAGGCTAAAGAGTTTAGTCATCATAAAAAAAAAAAAAAAAACAAAGAGTTCAATCATTAAAAAAATCTGAATAAGTTAATCATTAAAATTGAAATAGATCTTTATCATATGTGTGCATATATATATACACACACATCATTTATAATTTATATATCTTGTTCTTTTTTAAATAAGAGGTTTAGTCAATAAAAAACTAAATAATTTAGTCATTAGACAAACTAAATACTTTAAATCATTAAAATAGATCTTACTTATATATACCTTATTGGTCAATAGTCAGTGGTTATTATATAAGGTCATTAAAAATAAATAAAACATAGTCACTAAAATATGTTGGATGTCATGTTATATCTTGGTCACTAAAAGCATAGTCATTAAAACAAACTTTATATATAATATAATTTAATAATGACTATGTTAATATGATATGCTTTTATATATAAATTTATAATTTCCAATGTAGTTAATTAGAAAATAGCGTAGTCATTATTAATTATTATAACAACTTAATCATTAAAATCTATATTATATTACATTAGAAAAAAAACATATATTACATTGATGAATTAGAGTATATAAATGCAATTATTAAAATATATATTTGTGAATATTAAAATTCCATTTTCCAGTTTATATTCTCATCAAAACTTTGTCATTAAAATTACTAATAATACTCACTAACATTTCATTCATAATTTGTTTTCTTCATATTTAGTTCTTCGAATGTCTAAAGTCAAAACATAAATACTAAATCATTAATAACATTAATGATCTTCAAAGACCTTTTAACCGGATATGTTGCCTTTTCATAGACGTGGTTATTATTCTCTTCACAGCTTAATGAATTATTTAGTTTCATAAAAGGACATTTAATTTTTCTACTACCTATATTCAGCCATATATGTTTTTTACTTCTATTTTTAAGGTAAAAAGGAGGAATTTTGAGTTTCTTTTCTCCATCATTAATTATTCTAGCTTAATTAATTTTAATTTTCCCTTAATGTGGATTTAAATCAAATTAAACTAAAATGAATAGTCCTATTTGACTACTCATGACCTACCAAATCACAACCTATATAAGTTCCTCAAGTGTGGTTAGGTCCACAGAACGAGCCCGTTGATGCTGCAGGTCGAGATCGAGAATATTGGGCTTGGGCCTTTATATGAGCCTCATACAAAATCAGCCATCAACAAATGGATAATAATGCAGGTTCAATTACAACTAACACTTGTGTTTTGATTGAGTATAATCTATGTGAAGCCAAGCAGAGCATATGAGAAGAAACGGAGAGAAAATATATATTTAAGGGTATATAAGTGAAGGACAAGAGTACTTAAACAAGGACATATTTGAGACTGAAATTATTTTGATAGACAACTAAAGTGGTGTTTGGTATTTGTGGTTTCCACCACAATTTTAGTTATAAACAGTAAAAAGTTCTCACGTATTACAGTAACAATAAAAAAAATTTGCTACAGTAAAAAGTTTTCACATGCTACAGAAAAAGTGATTCTCACCACTGATTCCCACCACTCTTCCAAACACCCACTAAGAAAACAGACATGGAGGTCACATTTGATAGATAATATTTTAAAGGTTTATAGAAAAATACTTAAGGGGATAATATTTGTTAAAAAAATAATTTAAAAATTACAAATTAAAATAATAATAATAAATAGTTCGGTTAGTTCTAAACTTTTTAAAAATGTATAGCTTGGTATCTTTTTTTTATTTAACTAGGTTTAACCTTTAAAAAAAAGTACGATTTGATCTCCGGTCATTAAATTTGACCATTAAAAATTTTTTTTACCACTTTAATAAAAATATTTTAGTAAAGTACTTAATATTATTTAAAGATATTAAAATTAAACATAAACAGCATTGAAAAGAGGTAAAAGGCAATATATATATATATATATATATATATTATTAAAATCAGATTTTTCACTAAAAATAAGACTTTAAAAAAAATTATATCAAATTCTTTAAAGAAAATCAGATCTTTTAAAAAAAATTATCTGTCAAAACGAAAAACTAATTATTAATATAAAACTAATTACAATTAAAAAAAAATTTATTGATAAAAACATTTTTGTTTATGTGAATAAGAGAAAAATCTTCCACTTCCTTTGCTCCTGTGACGACAGAAGCTGACGACAGCTGATCACGCTAGTTGCAACGACGACGACAGACAGACCCAACCCCACCCTTCAGCGGTCCTGTCGCGAAGATCGAAGGCCTTCTCACAGAGATTGCATGGCTGTCGCGGCGCAGAGATCAAGGGCTGGCTCGCACAGAGACGGGAGAGATCGTCTGGGCTCAATCGTCTGGTGAAAGGGGTGGGCTCGACGGCAACGGTGCTTTTTCACGCGTCTTCGTCTTCGCCTAGGCTCGAGGTGATCGGCTTGTTACATAAGGTCCAGGCTTTGGCAGGTCAGAGGAGATTTCCACTTTGGTTGAGGATGGAGATTTGGGGGCGGGGGTGAGCATCAGAGAGGGAGAGAGATTGTGGAGGGGTCGTGAATGGGTTAGAGAGGGTCAACGACTGAAAGGGAGGGGGCTTACTGAAGTTTAGGAAAAATGACGAAATCAAATAATAGAGGAGAGGAAGGGGGGTCGTCGGAGTTTAAGAAGAAGAGGCGGTTTCTTTTTCTGTTGATAGCAACCTTTTTATGGAATTAATAGCAAATGTTTTTTTTTTTTTGTTTATTTATTCAACAAACAGTTTTTTTTTTTAATGATGGGGCAAAATTATTTTAAAGGGCAATTTTATAATTTTGATTCAAATGACATTTAAAATATTTTTCCATTATAAAATCTAACAACTGGGATCAAATATCATCTTTTTTTAACTGTTAGATCCAATTAAATAGAGAAAAATTAAGAACCAAATTACATCTTTTTAAAAATGTTAAAAACCAATTGAGCTTTTTATCTAAAAATTAAAACTAGGTTTGAAATATATGAGATATTTAGGAGAAAGAACCAAAAAAAGGAATGAATATGAAAAAAAAAAAAAAGCAAAAAAGAAGGAAAAAAAGATGCAAAATAAAAAAGGAGAAACCAAAAAAATAAAATAAGTCTTCAGAGTTTCAACCAAAATGATTCGTTTTGGTTGAGACCTGCCAAACAATAAGAGAATTTGTTTTTTTTTTTTTTTTTTCTGTTTAGCACATCCGTTAAAATTAATCAGTTAAAATCAATATTTGTAAGAATTAATAATATGAGTTTGAAACATGCTTTCTGTTTCTAAACAATGTTTGTAGTTTGTCAAAAAGTTTGTTCGAACCAAAAGTATTTAAAATCATTGTTTGAAGTTTGAACTATAGTTTGTAGTTTGAACTACATTTTATTATATTTGAATCAAAAATGTTAGTTTAAACCATAATAGATTATGTGAGTTTAAAATAATGTTTGTATCAAAAATGTTAGTTGAAACTGAAGCCTTCAATTTCAACCGATTAGGCTTAATTGATGATGGGCCGAATAACCTTGTGTGTTTTACCTTAAAATGTGTATTATAATTGATGTTCCAAACAAGGGCGTACATGATATTAAATTTATAGATTTTTGGGCACATTTACCCCTTTAATTTTTTGCTTTTTTTACAATGTAGTCTTTAAACTATTTTTTTTAGTAAATAAGTCTTTAAACTTAACTAAGTGTGATAATAAGGTCTTTATCACAAACACTTTGTCAAAAACTAGAATGAAAACAATCACATGACATGCATGTGACTCAATTAGAAAGGCATAGACACAATTTTGAGCACTACCAACGATGAAAATATGCATATAAATCAACAAAATTATTTAAAAAAAATTATTAATACTAGTATGATGTGAAATTGAACAATTTCCCTCTAGTTAGAAGCAAATGACATGCACAAGTCTTCTAAATAAGTCACATATATCTCAATTGACCCAATTTTTATGGACAACTTTGATTAGAACTTAATTTTCACAGTTAGTTAAATTTAAAAATTCAATTAACACTAAAAAAAAAAAGTCTAAAGACCACATTGAACACCCAAGTAAAAAAAAAAAAAAAAAGAGTTAAAAGGGAAGATGAGCACAAAAAAACCCCCAAGTTATTTTATAACGAGAAACATTTGTAGAGGCCAGAATAGCAGACCCTTGAAATAGAAGCCAACAACTATAAGATTTGTCAAAAAATTATGTGCATTAATACAGAAGAAAAGATTTAACATGCGTGGGGGAAATCATTACATTCCATACATCTCTTTTCATTAATATCGCGATCACCCATAGGAACAAAAGAAAAAAAATTGGACGCCCTCTCTCTCCGTTTGTACCAACTTCATTCATAGTGGTGAAAGGGGCCCACACAAATATAGAAGCCTTCTCCTTTTCTCCGTGTGGGACATCCAGCCTTTCTCACTTCTAGAGAAGAATAGAAACGATCAAGCATCCACAAACTCTTTTTTCTTTTTTTCTTTTTTTTTTTAATATTCCATGTTGTCTCTGAATTAGTTCACCCACCTCAATTATGTGTTCTTTTCAAGTGTCCAGTCCTAACAAATCATAAGCGATGACTGAAGTAGATGTTCATAAAATATCTTGATGGATTGAAGCCAATCAAAATAACTGCAAAGTGGGAAAAAAAATCTCTATTAAGCTGTTATAAAAACAAAGCAGAAACAAGTTCAAGAGACTTGAAGCAACACTTGGACTTACAGATGGGCGAAAGGACAATGACAACGCCAATTGGGTAAAGGAAAAAGGTGGTCTTCTCAAGAAAGGGTAGAACTGCAAGACGAAGATGCATTAGGCGCACAAAGTTCTAACTTTCATCTTGGCAAACAAAAATATAATTACAAGCGCATTTATCCGTATATGTGTATACATCAATATGCTCAGAAGACAATTTCAAAAGGAATATTTTTCTTTTTATACCTTTTATTTTAAGTTAATACAAAACCTATACCTTCTGTCTTAAATCTCATCAAATTTATACATTCAAATTTAATTTAATACACAAATTTATACTTTTTACCAATCAATATTTAATTTTGACATAAAAATTATCCGAAATACCTTCAAATTAAAAGTAAGAGAACTTAAAAAAAAAACTTTATACTAAAGTTTTCGACTTCAAAAATATATAAAATACTCTTAAAAAATGGTATTTCGTGCGTTTTTGTTTTTCTTTTTCTTTTATTTTTGAAAGTTTTAATATTTCTCTATTTTACTTAAGGATAATTTGATCATTTTAAATGTCAAAATCAACCATTGACTGCAGTAATATATAAATTTGTATATTAAATTTAATCTGAAGGTATAAATTTGATGAGATCTAAAAAAGAATAGTGTTTGAATAAACCTAAAATACATGGTATAAAAGATAAATAATCCATTTCCAAAAAAATGGCGAACATTATACACAAGCAAGTTCCAGCTTAACGGGGAGTACTAGAGAATGGTCAAATTGACCCAACTTGTTCATTAAGAAGTCACTGGACGTGAACCCCAAAAAACACAAATGCTCTGACAAATGCCAAAGCTTTTGGGACCCTACAGGCGGTGCACTCTATAACCACCAAAACAGAATTCAGTGGCGAGTTAACTAGTTTACTTCGAAAACCATGCCATTCAAAGGATCTAGTGCATAGAGAAAGAAATCGTTTCCACTACGAACAAAAGCTCTTACCATCATAGCCTAAGAAGTTGAGATAATGATAGTAAGAAGCAGCCACCATGAATAGCAAATTTGATAGCAGTACAGGAATGAAACCATGAGCTACCAGAAGGGGTGACAGAAAATAGTGGATCACTGCAAATCAATACATCAGTAACGTTGTGCTACATTAATCAAAGAAAATATGAAACAATGAAGAAATGTTACTGATGTTCTTACCGTAAACCAGCACAAACATTGGAAAGAAAGAGTTGCAGTGCACATCAAATGCGTACAGCCTTCAAACCCCAAAAGAACAAAGAAAGGATAATTTCAGTCACCGAAAACAATTGAATCAGATGATAAAATGTAAATCACAGAAATTAAGCAGATTTCTTTTAAGGGAAAAAACATTAAAGAAACAGTCACAAAAGATTCGGTTAACAAAAATTGTTCACACTCGCAACGGAACACACAAATGTACATCTGATGATATGTCCCTGGAGAAAACCAAGAATCAATATAGCTATTTTAAGTTAAGAAGGGATTAGCACTTGCCATTCAACTCGTTGCTCTACCACATGACTGTTTGGACTCTCTTCCCGGAGGTAAGCATTAGTAATGAACCTGCATTAACAAAACCATAACGTGGGTTCATCACTAAAAAACTCAGGATTCTGCCAAGCATAAAAGAGATCATGAATTTCCATAAGGAACTGAAAATTTTCATAAACAAGTTACACAGTTAGCTGTCCCGGAACTAATTCAGCAAACTCATAAGCAACAATCTCCAGGAGTTCGAATCCCTTACCAACAGAATGTCGCAAGAAGTATCCCCGTTATTAAAAAATGAAAAAGCAACACAGAAATAATTACAAAAAGAGCATGTCCAGCGCTACGATCATACCTGAAAGAAGTAAATACAGCAACATAAGATAAGAACCAGTTCAGCAGCTCTTCAGGAAATCAGTGAATTAGAAAATTAGCACTTTAAAGGTGCACAAAAAAACTATCACACAATGACAAAGACTTCTTGGTTTTTAATAAGAAACATAACGACCAAATTTTGACCTAGAAATTTTTAAACTTCAAGAAAAGTATAACGACTCTAAATGTAATTTCAATTCTCAGGATGTGAATTTTGGTAATTGACTTGGTCTAACATATCGATTTGTCAAGTCCCATGACCAAATAAATGTTGGTAAAGGTCTCCTTTAGCAAGCTAGAGGATAGATAATAACTCATGAGTTTCTATCCCTCAAACCCCACAACTAGATAAAAGAACTCTTCTACCAAGCTAGATGATATAACTAGTACAACTCTTATCCTGCAGTAAACCCTTGAAACACCCGTTATTTTAACGGGTATGATTTTTGTAAAATCATATGAATAAAATGTCACTTTAGTATTTTTACTAAGTCTCCGTTGTAAATATTTTAAATCTACCTGTCACTCACTTCTACCAACCTTGTCCCGCTACATTAACGCTTAATTAAGTAGCCTCAACTACTTGGAGACATAGAATTAATTCACCTCAACTACCAAAAGACAACAATATGTTTTCTCAACTACCTTTTTAATGCTTCCTTCATCTTCTTATACAACTTATCCCATTTGCCCCCTCAATTATGTTAACATTATTTGCTAAAAGTCTCCATGGGAGACATGATAATATTTTCTTTTAATGCTCATTTAATTCTCTCCCGCTCCTCAATTATTTTGATGTCTATTTATTCAACCATCACCACTCTCATCTCTAATTTCTCATTTTCTCCTTTCTCACTTCAATTTTCAACTAAAGACACAAGGCATAAAGCTCTTTTTGCAAGCACGACAACTATAATTTTCAGCCACGTTTAAAGCCGTTTTGGAGTCAATACAAGATTGATTTTTAACCCAAACTTTGGTGTTTTTCAAAAGAATTTTGAGGTAGGTTTTTTTTAATTCAAACTTAGCTTTAGTATGTATTTTCTTCATATTTAATGCATGTTTTTCTCATTATTTGCAAGAAAGGCTAGAGATATAGTTTGATGATGATTTTGGTATAAAACTCATGAGAATATATTTATTATGACTATAGAATGCATGCTGCTTATTTTGGAATGGTTTTAGAATTTTAAATAAGAATAATATGCTTTGGGTTTAAGAAAAACTTAACATTCTATAAACCTTGTATTATCCCTATAGGCAGTAGCTTTTTCTTGAAATTCTGGGATTAGATGAAAATGAATTTTGTAAACTGGTTTATATATTTTAAAAGTAAACATCCTAAGCTTTCCAACGAGCTATCATGAGCCTAAATCGGAGTTATATTTTATTTTTTATGAATTTTTCAATTCTCAGGTTGGAAACTAGTAAACCTACCAGTGACAGTATACCACCCGTCTACCTTAAGTAAACTATCCAATAACCCATGTGCTAATTGTAGATAGTGAACCCAACTTTGTTCACCTTATAATCCCTGATTGTCTTGTAACATTTTCAAGACCATCTTAAGTGGTTTATGAATCTTATTAGAAGCTAAAATATATAGATTTATACTTAATTCATTTATGGATGTGGTTATATGTTATGCTTTAGTTTTAATTGTCCTTATGCACACCTTAGGATCAAGGGTGTGTGGAGTTTACGTTAATTAAATTCGGAGATTAAAAGATTGTTGAGAAGCTTGGAAGGTAGGGATTCTATTACTCATCTTTTTTGAGATTTTTATGGAATTTAAATTGATTGTTTTACCACAAGATATATGTATCTATGTTAAACTGCTATTATATGAGAATCACATATGAAACTATGACATGAACTCGCCCTGTATTGATTAGCGAGAAAAATAATAAATTAACATATGTTGTTATAAATTGGGAAGCATGGTTAGGAAAATTGACTCTATAAATAATGGTTGAACATTGAGAAATGGTAAGACGTGAAGAGGGCGGCGATTACGTCCTTGGACACGAATACCCTAAAAGGTAAAATAAGGGGAAGGTGATGATGCTTCCTTGGGTCGAAAGTCCCAAAACGCACTGTACACGAATCGACTTGGTGAGGACTCGGGGCTTGATGTCCCCTTACCGGAATACCCTCGGAATGTTTAAAGGGTGGCCAAGCTCGCCCATTTGGGTTTCGATAAATGGAGTGTTACTTTATTTAATGTAGATACTTAGGAATAATGATGAATTGTAATATTTGTATATATGTATAAGTGTGAAACTTGGTAATGGTTAACTATGGTATCTACGAGATATGATCATAATAAACCTCATAATCTAGTATATAATGTAAATTAACTAACCATGCAGGTTTAATGTGGTAAGAATAGAATCTTAAGGTGAGTAATGGTTTTTCCTACTGAGCATATTGTCGCTCATTCCCTTATATTTTCCTCTTCAAGACTTATTAAGTGTAAGATGATTACAAGAAAAACAATTGGGGAACCATTATATATGTATAATGGTTAACTATGGTATCTACGAGATATGATCATAATAAACCTCATAATCTAGTATATGATGTAAATTAACTAACCATGCAGGTTTAATGTGGTAAGAATGAAACCTTAAGGTGAGTAATGGTTTTCCCTACTGAGCATATTGTCGCTCATTCCCTTATATTTTTCTCTTTTCAGGACTTATTAAGTGTAAGATGATTACAAGAAAAACAGTTGGGGAAGCTATGTAGTTATATTACATTGGAATTGCTTCGAATGCAAAGAATGATCTGCATGATAATGTAAACATGTATTGTTACTTTCTGTGACTGTATTAAGATTTATTGAGGGTTGAAATGATAATGATGACAGTTGTATATTATTAAAATTTAAGGTGCTATATTAAACTGTGGTTTATTTATTTGTTTATGTTTTTATTTTAATTTGAGAGTCTTTATTTAAGTCCCGGGCGAATTATTTTGATGATTTATATTTATTTTTTTAATCTTCATTTTATTTAATAAGAACTGTTCACCCTCACTTAGGGCGGTACAACCCCAGTCACCAGTAAGTATATAAACTTACGCAGCACAATATGCCACTGTTGCCACTGCCAGTAGAAGGCTGCAGATCACAACAAAGGCAGGGTCATCACGTGCCCATTGATTCTTAGTTTCTGCAACCAGAGGGGAAAAAGATTAAGGGAATACACTTGCAGGATCAAAAGCTCGTATTTTGACAATTTAATGAGGTCCACAGGCATTCAACTCTATGCACAAAATTCATGAACACAACTAAAACAAAAATGTGAAAAGCATACTTGTCAGAAGTTTTTGATAGACTACAAAAGAGGGATAAAAATCAAGCTTTTCACAACAATTTCAAAACTTAAGAAAGTTTCAGCGTTTTTCTTCCATAAGATGATTCCCAATTTGCCATTCAAATATCCTAATGCCTACAGTAAATTTTTTCTTACTAATAAATGGAAGTGATTCCCAGACTTCCTTGCCCATTAATCTAACAAGACAAAACACAATCATTATTAATTTCTGATGTTCTTAGTAAGGCTAGATATATTATCATCAGAAAGAAAAGCAAACATGCCATGTTTGAGAGTCCCATTCATTCAAGAAATAACTCGTGCTATTCTAGAAGCAGATCAATGTCTTACAAAAATTAAGACACATAGGATGAGACTCTCATCCAAACAACATATAACTCATACTTCTTACAATTTTAAGACATCATAACCACAAGTTAGGGTTTACAACTATAGTTACTGTAATACTTTTATGACCTAGATAGACAACCTTTGTTCCATGAACATAAAATCCATCACAAACCGAATCCATATACAAAGAACTAATTAAGAAAAAAAATTATGAATACAGTACGAAGCATTAGAATTTCTGTGCAAAAACCTGATTCTGAAGATATTCAAGTACAGAGGACTTACGTTTGTGATACTTGGTGTGCTGATAACTTCATTCAGAGTAAAGATTACATGCAAGATGCAAAATTCACTTATAAATAATAAGATATTGCCCCCCAAAGAAAATTTAACAATTAAATTTATGATAAAAATTTAAAAACAGAAACAAAAACAACAATTACGGGGATGATAATCCAAAGTAATTGGACTTACACAACTTTTGGAGAGGTACATAAATGAAGCATTTGCCAAAAGGTATATTCAATATCCATTTGTTGCCACTGCAATTAACAACCAAAAAAGCAAGATCGGTTGTTGAGATAAGCAAACAGATACACCGGAAAATAAGGAAGTGCAAAACCAATATACTGTTAAAACAACTGTCAACAAAGCTGCTGCCAAAACTGTAGCTCCAAAGTAAACTCCATAAAGGTGTCAATAGGTAACAACCATAAAAAGACAAACAACACAGATAATGAACAAAAAAGAGATGCTTGTCAAGAGTTTTACGCCTCTGAGGTTAGCGGAGATGGGAAAATCATAATCTGTGCACCCAAAATGACACTGAGACAAATAAAGGAGGCATAAAATAAAAAATAAAAAAATTAAATAAAATGGATTGAAATAATAAAATAAAATAAAACTATGAGCTCATCATTTTCTTGTTTTTCTAATTCATCTTGTTAAATAATGTATAATGTGTGCACTCTCCCTCCTTCTCTTTTATTCATTTTTCCTTTTTGGTTTGTGGCGGGTGGGTGGGGGGGTGGGGATGCAAAAAGGACAGCATTGAGCTTCGTCTCATCAAACATTTGAACCCAAAACCGTCTATTGGACTATGAGAACTACTACATCATGGATGCGTAAGTCAATAATGTTTGCATGAGTCATGGTTAATCACATAAATAGACTTACAAGATCCAAGGTCATAAAGACCTGAGAAACTCCAACTCATGAATCTCAAAAGCTAAGGTAACCAGAGATTCTGAAAAGCTTAGCTAACCAGAGATTCTATACATAAACTCCAACGGTCCCAGCCTACTATTACCTATATATTACCTGTATAATTTTCTACTCTGGTTTAATCAATGGAATATTAAGCATTCAAGCTAGATAACTTAGGGAGCAAGCCACATCTTCAGCGAAAATCCCCAGGACTATAAGAAATGAATTCATAACTGAATAATTCCAGAGTTGAAACGAAGCCCTACTAATAGAACAAGGATAATTAAACACCATTATGCTGCAAACTATAAATCTAATCTACAGGAATAACTCCACATGATGAAACAACTAAACTTGCCAATGTAATTTTGATTTCAGTGAAGAAACCACGTCCCTACTCTCTTCATCAACTAATAATTTCTATTGAGATATTTTCCACGCATCGTAGCGAGGAAAAGCAACGCCATTTCACTCCAAAGAGAATGCACACCTAAATTCTACAAACCAGCATTAATTTAAGAAAATTAAATTCCATTACAAAAAAATTGTAAAATTGTGAACCAGAAGACCTAACCCTACGAAACCATCTCAAACATACACAAAGAACAATAGTTCGAGACGTCAAGTCCGCCATTGCCGTTCCGAATTCCATCAAATCCGCAAATACGAGTGCACAAGAGAAACAGGAATTAAAGAAAGTGGAGCTGAAATCTTAGCCACAAATCAGATCCGGCATGAGGGAGAAAGAGGAGAGAGAGAGCACCTTGATTATTCGGCGAAGATACTGAACGGACATCGGGTTACTTCGAGATGTAGAGGACGACGACCGCCCTTTCGAGACCGTCGGCAACATCTCTCTTTCTCTCTCTCCTCTTCTTCTTCTTCGATTCCAAGGCTGCCTCGTATGGCTAACCGAAGATCTCTGGAATTTTACCACAAGGCAGAAGCTCTCTTTCTTTGTTTGCGTTCCCCGTGCTTCAAATGGCAAGTAGCAAACTTTAGGACACGACTTCTTTCGTCTTTCTCTTCGTTTCCAAGGCCCGACTTTGGCAAAATTTTGAGGCAGCCCAAGTCCTTTTTATGGGCTCATATCGTCTAAACTTGATGTTCCTTTTACATGTTTACAGCATGAATAAGCTCTGTTTACCTCAAATATTATTTACTTCTTTAACCTTCAAAAAAAAAACATTATTGTTCTAATTTTTTTTAGATTAAATGCCACAAAACCAATTTTTGAGTTATTTTTTTGCACAAGCAAAAAAAAAAAAAGTTTGTTTTATAAGATGTTCCAACAATATGGTTGCAGGTATAACCTAACGGTGAAAGCATTTTAATACAATGTTAAATTGATGTATGAATTGCAAATTTTAGCATTTAAGCATAAAAAACACTCTCTAATGCAATGCCATTTTTATGCCAAATTTTCTATATCCTAAACTTCTGGAAAATTTACACCAAGTATAACATATGGAAAATTTAGCTTTTGATGTCAATTAGTTAATACATTTACTCTTTCACTTAACCATTAATCTTCAAATTATTCTAATATTAAAAGTACTTTTTATAGATTTTTATGCTTAACAATTATGAAAAAAGGTAGATGTTGATGCCCTCAAACAATTCAACACCACATGCAGTTGTGCATAGTGGTTGAATTGCTTGTGCGGCCTCCTAGTAGTCTGGTCTACTTAAGCCTATAAGATAAAGTAAAGCTTCAGAGTGATGGAGACACCGGTGTGGTGCCTACTAAGAGTAGTCCAATATATGATCAAGGTGAGCTAGGTGGAGAGACACAAGGTTTAGGCAAGATAGTCCACTTGCCTTTGAAATGGAGTTAATAATCTTATTTATAATGTCTGCTTGGATCCGAGTATGGACTAGGTTTCGCCCATGTTTAGGTGTACAACTATACAAAGCATGGATGGCCTAGTGACAGTGTCACGATCTCTTAACCGGGAAGATTGCCCAATGGAGGGCTTAAAATGATGCCATGTGGTGGTCTTTGGAAGTGTTAGGGTTAGGGTTAGTGTTAGTCTTATTATGCCCAGAGGAGTTGGTTTGGTCAAGTGTCAGTTCACCAATTCCGTAATGAGTTTTCCCATATTCATATCGGCCTAATTGGACAAGTACTTGCTCAAAAAACAGCGGTGGCTAGAGAAAAGATGGTGGGATTATTCGTTTACAACATGAGGGGGTTTGCTTAGCGCTCTGCCTAGAGAAGGTTGCTCATCAAATAGTTTTTAGAACACCCCCAATAGTAGCCATCCAATTTTCCTAGTCAGGTACTGAGCGGGTCGCACTCTTGGTCGGAAGCAATTTGGTAGTTCTTAAACATAGTCAAAGAAATGATGGTTGACTTATCGACCTTTTAGCAAACAGTCGAACTGTCATCATTACCATCTTATTAGGGCTTTGGGTTTAAAAAATTAACTTTTCCCAAAACAACACATAGGTTTGGCTTTCTAGTTATGCTAACATCAGCAACCACGTGGAGTTTTTTGACTAGTTGTTTTCTTGACGAAGCGCATAATTATGGCATTTGGTTTTCATGCGTGGGCTCTTTCCATAAACAAGAGGCCCCCCTCGATCATTTTCACCTACTACCCCTCTAAGTTCATGAGCTGCCGACCAAGGATTTTCAAGGATTTGTTCGAGAACCAATTCACAAAGTTTTTAACGCCATTTAGCTTACTACCCATATAGGTGAGATGAGTGACTTGTTTGATTCTTAGAATACTACTGATACTTCTGGTTCTTTAAGTTCGAGCACAAGTTTTGACTCTAGTTTATTGAGAAGGTCCACATCTAAGAGCAGTTCGAGCTCAGACGCGGTGGAAATCGCACCTAAGGAGGCAAGCTCTTAGAGGACCCATGCACTAAAGACCGTCAAGAAGGACATGCCTACTCCAGAATATGGTGTTTTGAGTAGAGCTTCCTTCATGTAGAGGACCTTGTTGAGGGATTCTGAGTTTGAGTCCTTCCTAAGATTTGTCCCTCGTATCCTAGCAACTTTCTAGTAGTTCCCTCTGGCTAGTGAACAAAGGTCCCTAGGTATGGTTTGCCGACTGAACTAAGTTCAAGTACTTAGAGCATGCTCGTCATGTTGCTGCTTTGGAGGAGCAAGGTACTTATCGCTTAGATGATATCGTTGTTGTTAAAGTGGTCACCACGAGGGTTAAAGGCAAGGACGAAGGATAGGAAGCCCTGAAAGTCAAGATGGATGGTGAGAAGGAGAGAGTCAACGAGACGGTTATGGCCTCTCCTGTTTATAAAATGGTCAAGGACGTACAAGGCTAGTGTACCCAATGTACATGTTGATCTGTGGTCGAGTCTAAGGAAAGGATATACAAACTTCGTGTTTGGTACTACATTCTTAATTCTATGTCGATACTGGTACCTGAAACTAATGACCCCTTGACTAAGACTCCCCTTGGCCATATCATGCTTCAAAAAGAGTTCTTCTGAGTGAGGTTAAGGCTGCTTATCTACCCCTGGATACATCGGGCACCCAACATGCTAAATGTCAACATTACTTGATTGAAACCGAATACATACTATATGTTGGTCAGGTGCTTCATCCTATGATGTGATATTATACGATCGAGATGTTGTTCTCAGCATTCAAGTTACTCTAGAGGATGAAGAAGCTATCAAAGCAAATGGGCTAGTATTACTTCCAGGGTCTAGCCAATAATTTGGTTCTAGGGAACCCTAACTCTGACAAAATTTGGAAGTACGAATGGTTTTATGCCAGGGGTTCCTAAAAAGTTGAGCTTGGTAGCAACACCTTAAACTTAGAAAGGGTGTCGACCAGCTTCAACCAAAGGCATGATTAGAGCAAGTAATCAATCGTCAAGGACAAAGCCTTCAAGAAGATCGAGAAGCTAAAAGGGAAGCCTAAGGCTGGTCGATAACAACAAAAGCTCCTCAATGAACAAGTTTTGAGGCAGTATGTCTGGTCGCTAGGTTTAAGCTCTTTAACTCTTTGTTATAACAATGAAGATATCCTTGTTGGTTAGCCATTGGTGCCGGTCACAATTGCAAAAAATGCTTCTTAGTGAACATGTCGCGTTAGTAAAACCGTGTGTTAATTCAATAGGTAGATGAGGGTGTCGTCTTTATCCATTTTTGAGTGTGTGTTTGGTGGCACCCTCAAAGAGTGGGGCTCATGCTTTGCAGATGAGGAGGTGGACATGTTAATCCAAGTAGCCTTTTTGGATCAAAGGTATGTTTTGCTCCCCTAAGAATTTTTCCAAGTTGGTTCTCGTTTGGCTTCTTGTTCTATTGCATGTCTTATTTTGTTCTTTTGTTTTGCATAGATGAACAACAATTGGGGAAGGAAAGTTGAGGAAGCTGCTCGGCAAGCTAGAGGGGTGGTGCTGATGTAACGACCCTACTAAAGTCGTTATTTAACTACTTAAACATACATTTCTTAGGATTATTTAAATTTATAGGGAACATTTTTTTTAATTCTTAATGATTTATTTCACTTAAATTATTCTTACTATTGCTGCAACAAATATTATAACATGTTGTATTGGTAAAAGAGATTTTATAGTGATATGGATTAAGGCTATGTAGTTGCACCCTTGGTCACCAAAATATACATATACTGTCTTATTAGTACTATATATATTCAAGTAAATTTTTCAACTAACAAAAAAAGTGTGAAATAAATGCGTAGTATCTATTCCTGTTCTCCATATCATCTGCCCTTGTACCATTATTCATTAAACATTAATGGCAGGTTATTTACCTACAGCATGAATATACTTGGATGAGCTTTTGCTCAACAAGTAGGAACTATAACTTGCAAACATTTGACAATATGTATAACAAAACACACATGAGTTGGTTATGCTTATTTATAATCATATCTTATGAAACTAGTGGGCCCAAGTATTTGTACCAGTTGTGCAAGATCATTAGGAAGTTAAGGTTTACAAGGTCCCTAACGATTCATGACCTAAATTATCTTTATTGTATCATAAGCATCCCCATTGGTTAAGAAGTTGGTACAACACGCAAACTTAATTTAATCTTTTAGGTTTCACTAGGTTTATTTATGTTTATGCAGCATGTTATGACATCGTATAGACATAAACATGCTATAATTGTTATAAAACATACAAATTATTTTATTTGAAACTATTCATAATGTATACGATATTCCTACTCATCCGATTTCCAGCAGTAGAAATTATTAACTTGCTAAAATTTCCTATCCTTCATTCTTGGACTCTAAAAGAGAACACCTATTAAAATTATAACATTAATTTATCTTATGCTATTATAATATGCATAATAGTAAAAGAATTAAATCCTTTTCCAAAACATACATTCCTTTGTTTAAAAGATAGTAACACTACTGTATTTATTATAATGATTTATTAATTTAATCCTCATAGTTTAGTTTTTCTTAATTGCCTTTACTAACCGTGCTTTGAGTTGACAACTATATTAACTAAATAATTATCTTATCCTTTTTATTATCATTGTTAGGCTCGTAATTAAATAAGGCTCATTAATATCTAAACGTGTCTATGGCATTCTAAATACTAAACGATCGAAACTTTGATATGATCATGGTTTTTGAGTTGGCATGGGTGTTGGACCTGTATACTACGTCATAAAGTCGTAGCCTAGTTTATCAGCTTTTATAATTCGTTTTTAATCTTTTTTGTTTATTTTAAAGCTACTGCAAACTACACTGTAGTTGTTATAGAATCCTTAGAAATACAATAAACTGAGGGTTTATCAAAAACTGAATAATTTAAAATTCATATTTTTGAGGTTGTAACCCATGTTGCAACATCACATACAACCTCAATGAAAATTTCTAAAATTTATTACCAATTACATTTACAATTTTTACAGACTTAAATTGAATAATAAACAAAGTGGTTTTAACTCTAGGATGTAAAAACCAGGCAGTTTTTAAACAAAACACACTCTATACAATTAAGGTTGCAACCAAGTTGCAACTTCACGTAGAACACTTACTGAAAAAGTGCTGATAACAACTATCAAACATATTGTAGTTGTCTTATTAGACAATAAAAATCATGTTTTAAACTTTGAAATAGAAAAAAGATAAATAGAAACAAAACATGTAAGCCATTTATTGCCTGGACAACTAAAAACAAACACTAAAAATATCGTTTTCGAGTTGAGATCTCAATTATTAACATTGTACATAAAATCATTTATGTTGTTGTGACTCAAAAAGTTACAGGTTTAAAAATACTTCAAAAACAATCTTAATGTATCCAGAAAGTGAAAAATCCTTCTAAAAACAAAACTATAACATAGATCTAAGTTTTTTCATACTTAACATGCATATATTACAACCGACCTCTAAAGTGTCTATTTGAAAGTCAAACAAAGAGAAAAATCCTTCTAAATACAAAACCATAACCTAGATCTAAGTTTTTTCATATCCAACATGTATAGTATTAAAACCGACCTTTAAATTGTCTATTTTAAATCCAAAGAAAGTGAAAAATCTTTCCAAAATACAAAACATAACCAAGATCTAAAGTCTTTCATATCCAACTCGCATAATATAAAACTACATCAATAGAAACTCACAAATACCATAATATAAGCATAGATAAGACTTATTACATGCCAACAACACTAAACTAAGATTACAAACTATTTTTCTTAACTTAAAAAAAAAAGAAAGTTTAAATAGTATACCCTTGAAGATCTTCTCTTTAAGGGATTCCACCAAAGTCTCCTCTTAGTTTGATTTTTAACTAGTGATTTTCTAAGGGTGGGAGAAAAAATTTTGAGAGAAAATAGAGAACAAAACTAGTTTTGCCTTGGAAGATTTTGGGAGAAAAGAGAGAAAAATGAAGGCTTGAAATGGATGGACCTATTTATAGACCTATACCTAAACTTGATTAACTTTTTACTTAATTTCTAACTCATTATTAAAGTGCTTCATGAATACTTAAGTGGGACAAAACTTGGTTAATGTGTCCACCTAATTTTGGGAGAAAAAGTGGGAGAAAATTTTCATATAACACACCATGCTTTACCCATACTTTTTACTATTCAATATCACTTTTTTGTCTCCTTATCATGCCACTTTACCCACAAGATCTCTTAATTTAGGGAAAGCAGTTAAAATTTCATTTGGTTGAGAAAAACTAACTAGCTGTCAAGAAATTTTAGTACTCTCAGGTTTGTTCAGCATAATCTAAGACTAATATATGTATATGTTAATATCGACAAATTTTATATCATGTAATAAAATTAGATTGTTTTAATTAAAAAATCATTCCTAGATTGTGTAAACATATAATTAACATTTTCCTATGCTCTACCTTGGCATTGAGACGTTTGTAATAGTGTCAATTTCTGAACTTAAATAGCATTTTTCACCGAAAATGCTATTCGTATAACTCTAATTTTTAACTAATAGAAAATTAAGGATTTATTTTGCGTTAGAGTGTTTTTTTGGTACACTACTAATATTGTACTATTCTTGAAATTTTTTATGATTTAAATTCCCAAGTTATCTATGGATTGAAATTTCTTCCGGCTTTAATCGTGGTAGAAATTATCAACTAAATTATTCGATCATGAAAGTTAATAAATTTAACTTTAATATTGTATGCATAATTTTAGAATATTTATATTAATTCGATAAATCCTTCAGTTACAAAAATCACACATGATATTTTCTAAGAAAAATTTGACTTAAATATGTAAATTATATTATTTATTTATAGGATTTTCTCGGTCATTATAGCTAAGCCAGCTACTCAACCAATGATGAAAGACTTGCCACTTAGGCTACTGAGGAATGATCACCCGCCGACCAAGCAGCCTCCATTGATGAAACCTGACATATTTCTAACCGTCATCTACTCTCTTTAAGCTAGAGAGCTTCTTTCCTGAGGATGCCTACATTGACGAGGCGAAGAGGCGGAGCACTGTGGAGAATCAGGATACCACTATTATAATGGCTTAAAAGGTAAAGTGTGTTTAGCTTCTTTCCACCGTATTGATCTTATTAAGTTATTCAGACTAAACTCCATGTTTGGTGTCTCTTAGCTCTTGGTTGAGATCTTAAGTCCAAGGCCTCTAGCAATCATTACAAAAAGCTAGAAACATACTTGAAATCTGCTCAGGATGACAAGGTCAAGGTTGATCAGGAGATTGGAAAACTGAGAGAAATTAAGGTCCACCATGGAGAATGAAAAGAAGATTGCATAGAAGCATCGTCAATATCTAGCCAAGGTGGTCTCGACTATTGAGTATGAGGTAGCCGCTTCAGCAATCATGGCCTTTAAGCCCAGAGTACATCATCGAGTACTTCAACAAGATGAGGGACTATTGTTTTCAACTTCTCGATGTTAACCCCAATCTAAGGGAATGAGACTGGTCTATCATGCCTCTAGATACTGAAGAGGCTAGTCAAGTAGAAGAGGTTGTCCCAAATCAAGTTGAGCAGATCGGTGGAGAGGCAGCTAGAGACATTAGTGTTTGCATCTAGGCAAGGTAAACAAAGACATATAGCTCAATAGGAGTCTTCTTTTCTTCTTTTTTCTTTTTTTTTTCTCTTGGTTTTGTTGTATTTGGGCTTAGGGGTGCCCAAACATTGTACCCCCTCTAAGTTTACGTAATTAAATGAATTTAATTTTCCTCTGAGTATAATCTTTTTTTTCTTTTTGCTACTTGAAACCATGGCATCATAGTGCCACTCAAAGGAAGGGTTCCTTTTGTGTAGTGTTAAGGTAGTAGCCCCCAAACTCAGGTACATTTAAGAAAATTATTCCAAGTTTAGGTATGCTTAAATGCATGGCTGGTAGGTTCCTTTCGGGGTTAGGGATATGAGTAGGGTTTAGGCAAATTTCCATAGCCTTCTAGACTTGGAAAGTTTACAAGTCTATTTGTGCTGGGGCATTTTACTGTTTCTTGGCCAACCCCTAGTTTACTAAGTTTGTGGGTTGACTAAATGCTAGTCAAGTACATGTATCATAACCTTTGAACATGGAAATCTAATCAAAATTTTTCAATTCCTGTTATGGTTGGTTGCGTTACTTGGATTGACATCAACTGGGGAGTAAGACCTTGTTGGTCATGCGACCGGTTAGCCCCTCACTTAGGTGAGTTTTTAGGTATTATAGTCGGGAACTAGGTCATGACTCTGGTTCATGGAGTTTCGTCCCTTCTATTTGACTTGAATTTGACTTGAGAAAAGTTTGGAAAACTTTTCCAAAAAATGTTGTCATTCTCATTAATGATGTGTAATCTTTTATGTATGATTATTGTGTTTTTATCAAAAGAAGCATACGTTTTATGTTAGTCAAAAAGCTTGTAATATTCTTCTTGGCTCACTGGTAGAAGTGCTTTAGGTGTTCCACATTCAAAGAGTGTTTGAGCATATTTCGTTCTAGGTCCTCAATTTTGCATGTTTTTGGCCAGACAATACCGCCCACCCAAAAAGATCCATCCCATTTTCGTCTAAATGATTCGACCTCAGGCTGCTGGACTAGTACTTTCTTCAGAAGTATGTCCCCAACTTTAAAGCTTCTCTGCTAGACCCGTTTGTTGTAGTAGGTGGTCACCACTTACTTCCCAATAGCTGTTCGAATATAGGCCCTGTTTTGTTTTTTTTCCAACAAGTTCAGCTCAGCCATCATCTATTTGACAATATGGTTTTCGTCAAAGTACTTTAACTTGGTAGCTAGGTAGACCAACTTCGGCAGGGATGATAGCCTTCACCTTATAGACCATGGAGAACGGAGTCTCCTTGGTTGCCCCTTGAGAAATAGTTCGATATATCCAAGAGTACCTCAAGTAGCTTATCAATCTAGTCCCCCTTTAGGCCTTTCAACTTATTATTCTTCAAGTTGTCCTTAATGGACAGGTTGATCGTTTCAACTTGTCTGTTGCTTTGCAGGTAACCTAGAAATGAGAAGACATTCTTGATGCCAAGCTTCTCATAAAAATGTATTATGTTTGTACTTTCAAATTGTTTAGCGTTGTCTGTGGCGATAATGTGAGGGATTCTGTATTAGTAGATAATGTTCTTCCTCTTTTCTTTCTTCTAAGTAGCTACTCCATAAATAGAAATTACAAGAGTTTTCGTTTGAAGTGAAGACATTTATATTAACCCATGAGTATGTAATCTAAAATTAAACAAAACTTATGGTCCGTTTGTTTTATAGATTTAATTCCAACCAAAAAACATTTCAAAGTTTATGAGGTAAATTTGAAAAAAAAAATAAACTCAAAGATAAAACAGACACGTTTTTAAGTTCAGAAAAAATAACGACACAAATAACATGTGCCTCATTTTGGTTCCTTGGTTTAAATTGTGTTAGTTTGAACTTTTCTAGTTTAAACAGAAAAATTCGAATTGTGTAGTTTAAACAGTAATCTGAACTAGCATTTGAATGTGATAATTAAAGTATTAATTTGAACAGAATATCTAATCTGAATTTGTGTTTGCATGAGTAATAAAAACTTTAGTTTGATACATAAAAACTTAGTTAATTAAAGAATAAAAATAAAATATGTAAAAAAATTTATTTAATTAATAGTAATATGAAATAATAGTGTCAAATTATAAATATAAATATATAGGAGTGGAAATGACTATTTAATATTGGTTTAAAATGTTAAAATGGAAAGAATTCTTTAAGTTGTACAGTTTAATTTAGTTTAAACTAAAAATTTAATTTAAATCAAAAACTTTACTAAACACTAATTTTAAATTATCGTTTAAATTGAACCAAATTAGGCTAAACTAATCAATGTGGCAGTTTGGTGGGAATTCTTAACATTTATGACCAAAATAAAAACACAACGATTTAAATAAATAAAAACACAACGTACTCGAACGGGATGGTTGCTGCGATCAAAATCCCCATGGAAGAAAGAATGCGGCAGAGATTAGGTTGTTTTTCGAATCTCTCTCGCTGGCGCTAAATTCATCTCCTTCAAAACACGCCCCTCACTTCTTCAAAGTTCTAATCTTCTCAACAAATTGCAGAATTCTGAGACGCTTAAAGGGTCCCAAAAAAAAAAAAGAATAATCGAACAAAGAAGTTTAGGGTTTCGAAATGTCGACGGGCAGACCCAAAGACAGGGACTTGCAGGTGGTAGCAGTGCCGGAGAAGGGAAGTCTGGCCCTTCCTCCTAAGCCGCCGGCGACGTCCGGATCAACGGCGCTTGTGGAGTATAACCCGCCTGCGCTGCAGGAACAGGAAGAGGATCTCGAGATTAAGCTACGGCGAATCATCGAGAACGTCCCCGTTCGCGTTAGCAACACCTCCGGCAGCTCCGCTGGTTCTGGCTCCGGCGACTTTCATCAGGTACGGATTCTTTTGGAGTCGGAGTTCGTTTATTTTGCAGCTATGGAGTGAACATTATTCGCAGCCTCGTAAAATTCTTCTGTTCATGTAGAAAAGGGATCAGGGTGTATTGATTTGTTTGCTAATTTGTGCTTGGAAATTGAATTCGTTGAAATATATTTGTGTAGAACCTTGGCGTTGCTTGTATTTTGTGGAAATGACTCCCTTTTTCGGAGACTATAATGTGGAGAACAATGTCTCCATAATGCATCAGCTTAGATTTATATTGTATTTGTTTCGGATATGAGTGGGTAATTATGTTACTTTTGGGCTTTAATTCAACTGGTTTTAGACTGGTTTGGGTAATAGTTAGGTCTTAGTTCAGCTCAAGGACAATTAGTAAAATGTAGGACTATTATAATAGAGATAACAGTATTGTTTTTGGAATGATTTCTAGATAGTTTTAACTGGGCTCATGATGATGAAATTGCCAAGTTTTGTGACCGATAAGTATATTTTGTCCTTCCTGCTTGTCGAATTGGGTGTTTCCAAAACTAAAACGGTACACATGTTCACAATGATGTTAGGCAGTTTATTATAAGCTCAGATACTTAGGTCGGTGATGCAGGTACATCATCTTACTTGTAGTGACTCTTCATGTGTCAATATTGTGCGATGGGAACTAGTGATTAAGTTGATATTCACTTTTGATGTTTTTGATGTATTAGTTAAAGATTATATCTCCTTAGAACATATTTGGTACAAATGTCAATGCAGTGCTATAGTTAGCATAAAGCTATAAAAGTTGATATTTGACAAGTTGTTCTATTTGTGTTCCAATGCATGAAACTATTTCAAATGTTGTATTTGCTTTTTGACATAAATTTTAAGCTTCGAATCTTGTAAAAGGAAAATTTAATTCTCACAAACTTGAACAACGACAATGCTGTAATTATTAACTGAAAAGGCTAACAAACTAAAAAATAAGCAACCAAATGCCGAAATTGTCATATGCTATACTTGGTGCTAAACTTAGCTCAAAGTATAGAATATAACAAATTTGACATTAACTAACAACATTACGATGGCATTGCATTGGAGAATGGTTTTTCCGACCAATGCCAAAATTTGGCATTGGCATAGAAATTTGTGTTACATCGGAAATGCTCTTAGCATATTTGAAACCTATCACGATGGTGAGTGGCTATGGTTCAGCTGTATGTGTACCGTATAGTATGTTTTTTTGTGCTATCTCACTTGAAATTGATTCTGGATATATTGGGAGACAAGTCACGTGCCAAATTAGGAATCATAGTTTTGGCTTGAAAGCAAAAAAAAAAAGATTTTTTTCTCCAAAAGAAAAGTCAAATTTCTCTTGGAGGCTTTGACTCTTTTAAATTAAAAATTTCACAATTGTAGAAAGAGATACCAAAATATGATTCCTGATTGGCAACTTGTTCCCAACATGGGCTGCATCTGAAGGTTTATTGAAGAAAAATATATCTGTAAAATGTAAACTACTACTAGCCTAGAATCATATCTGGATTTTAGTTTTTACTAAATCTTGCTCTTTGTGAATGTGGGCGGTGTTAACTTGCTGTTATTTACCTTGTTAGTCTTGGCAAGATTTAGATTGATGTCAATGGCATGCCCAGAAATTTCCTTCCCATACGTTGTTCAAATAATCGATATTGGCCCATTCTGTACAGCAGTTGTGAAGTTGTGTGGCACAAAACATTATGCTGGCTATCAAGACCACTATTTCTTGGAGAAAATCATTGGAATACGTTGTTTGTTGGGACTCGGGAGTTCAATTGCTAGAACAGTTGCTCCCTCTCTCCATCCCTTCCTGCCTACCTTAAGAGTTACCTTTTGCTTATCAAAGTTGGGAGCCTTTTTCTTTTCTTTTTTTCCTCTACAAATCAATGCAGCACACTCCACCTCTTGAGCAACTTGTTCTACCCATAAGCAAGTGAAAGGTTCTCCACTGGAATACCTTTAAAATAATCTACTGAACTGCTAACGTAGAACCATTAATTGTTTATTAATGGTCATTATCATTAGAGGTTAAATTAGCTTTAATAAGCTGAGAGTGTCTTCCCGCATTCATTGCAATGGTTAATTAGTCTCTACATGCATTGTTTTGTCAATATTAGTGCCTTAGGCATAACTGTTTCCTTATCTCTGCTTGCAACAGTATCGGCAAATGAGACGGAAAGAGCAAGATAGACTTGCGCGGATGGATGCTGACTTTCAAAGAAGGAAGGAAATTGCTGAATTCAATATGCGAAGGGAGGAACGGTTGAAAGCCGCCGAGGAGAGGACTGCAAAAAAGCGCTTGAAACGTCAAAAGAAAAAGCAGAGGAAAAGGGATAAAAAAAGCATAGCAAATGCAGATGGAGAACAGAATAAGAAAGAAGAGTCCTCGGATGAAGAAGGGGACTCCGACAATGGGGAGGTAGCAGCAAAATGAACCAATACATCTTTTAAGTATTTTGGAGCTTGTAACATGTGATCTCTTTCCCTCTTTCTAGCAAGTAAAACACACAAACGCATTTGGAGATCCAGTTTTTGAAGCCGAAATTTTCTTTACTTTGTGCTTCACTAGGTTTTGTTCGCCTACTTTTCTCATGTATAAAAGCAGAAGCCTACTCCCCAGTTAAAAGGAAAAAGACATGTGGCTAGACAATGGCCTTAAAAACTATTTAGGATGTTTGGCAAAATCGTTAGAACTTAAAATTTTGGTTTAAAAATTATAGCATATAAGAGTTTTACATTGTAATTAATAGGTTTCAACCAAGCATCTCCTTTGATTGCCGAAGATTATTATTATTATTTTAAATAGAACAAAAAAAATTTTAGGCGATAATCATTTCTTGTGTTCAAATTTTCGAGAATCATTTCGTATTTTCAAACTTTTGAGGAGGGAGTCAATTTAATTAAAAGTTGAAAGTGCTTTCTACTCGCATATTTTGTCAAATTTAGTTAGCAGTCAACAAAGCCACCTTCTGAACCTCAAGTTTGACAAACAGGACGGATGTTTTTTGTTTTTTGTTTTTTGTTTTTGTTTTTGTTTTATTTTGGATTGGCTTTCGGTCGATGTATATTATTTTTTTCCCCTCGAATGAGGGTGATATTATTTTAATCACCAGCGTGTTTCCAGCCTATAACTTCGTTAAAAAAGAGTGTTCTTGATACAAAAATAAAAAAATAAACGATTTGTATGTAAATTTATTCTAAAGCTTTTTGAAAAGAATTTACTCTAAATTTTTAATTAAAAAATCTTAATGAAAAACAAAAAAGGATTCATTCCTAAAAATAAAATTAATTCAAATTCTAAGAACAGTTTGTAAAAATTAAAAAAAAAAAACTGAAAAAAACCTCCTGAAAAAACAATAAATAAAAAACAGAGGAAAAATAACACAAATTTTCTTTCTCTAATTAAATATAATACCTAAAATTTAAAGGCAATTAATAGCAAAGTTTTTAGTTAGAGACAATTAATAGCAAAATTAATGAAACTTTACCTTCAAAAAAATTACTTCTAAAAAAATTAACCCCTCAAAAAAAAAAAAAAAAAAAAAAAAAAAAAAAAAGAGAGAGAAGAAACTTTGCATTCTTTGAGTAAATATTTCTCCGACTTGAACGTGCTGGTGGCATTTCTTCTTCCTCTCCGTTCTCTCTCTCTCTCTGTTCCTTTTCTCTGAAAAACCTAATCTCCATAACGCCATGGGAGACTCTACACCGCCTCGTCGCTTTTCTGTTCATCATGCTCTCGGTGGTGGCTTTGGTAATCTCTCGCTCTCTCTCTATATATGTTCGTCCATGTTCTAATCTGTAGACGCGTACGTATCTCCATTAGATTTTGTTTTTGCTTCTTAATCCACTTTTCTATTTTGCTCGTCAATGACTCGCAATTTCAAATATTAGTTCAACAAACGATTGACGAAGTTCTCTTTGGCATTTGATGTTACTGGATTTCACGACATCCTTTCGTCAATCACAATTTATTTCAAGTGATTTCTGTATAATTATGCTATAATCTTCGCTTAATATCGAAATTCAATTGTAATTATATGTAAACATTTCGATTTTTTTTTTTGTCAGTGGCTGATGTTCTGCTGTGGAAGAAATGGAGTGTAGGAGTTGTATTGCTAATCTCAGCAACGGCTTTGTGGTTCCTTTTTGAGAGTGCAGGTTACAATCCGTTATCATTTGTGTCCAATGTTCTGTTGGTACTTGTCGTCATTCTATTTTTCTGGGCTAAATCTGCTTCCCTTTTGAACAGGTATTTGTGACATGTTTTCTATTTAAGATTTTTTTTTTCAGTTTGTTGTTTATGTTGTTGTATAAATTTGTACTAGCTGATATAAATGAAGAAAATGACTTATTTTAATCCTTAATGGTTTTTATGAGAAGGGAAAATCATAGTAAAGATACGTTGGGAATATGCTATACTTGACATATGGAAATCATAATTGTCTGGAACAAATTAGAAGTCATGATTAGTGTATCAAACTAGTGTTAGTAAATTATATAAAGTAACCATCAATTAAGTGGATTATTTATACAGATTAAAGAAATTAAAATTTCCTAGATAATGGTGATTTGTTCTGTTATCAGCTTGAGTTTTTGTTTTCTGGTTAAGTGAGAAATGGTTCATGCTGCATTACAGGCCTTTACCTCCCCTTCCCAATCTGGAAATATCTGAGGACTCTGTTGTGATGGTTGCTGATTTACTGCGGGTTTGGGTTAATCGAGCATTATCCATTGCACGAGACATTGCTATTGGTAGAAATTTGAAGCTTTTTGTGCAGGTTTGTGTTACCATCTCCATTAGATTTTGCTTCCAGTGATCATAATTAATTTAGGCTCATTGAACACAGAAGTCATTGTTTTCAACTCCACTTGTTACTGTGGATCTGCAGGTTGCTTTTGGTTTATGGGTGGCATCTTATGTTGGAAGTCTCTTCAATTTCCTCACTCTTGCCTATATTGGTAAGATTTTACTGCCAATTAATGTTTGCAACCACTCCATGTAAAAGCTGAGTATGTTCACATTCTTTTTCTAAATTGCAGGGGTTCTTCTCAGTCTTTCAGTTCCAGTGTTGTATGATAAGTACCAGGACCATATTGACAATAAGCTGTGCGTAACACAAAACTTGATGCAGACACAGTACCGAAAGATTGATGAAAGCCTTAGAAAGAAGATTCCCATTCTGCTAAATAAGGACAAGAAGGTTCAGTAGGTACATAACATCTCTCTCTCTCACACGCACAGAGAACGCCATTGTCTGTGCATTCCACTTTCCTCATCTCATTATCTTAGGGTTGATAGTTGGTATTTATTATATGGTTCATAGTTCCATTTCTCCAGACGACTTCGACAGGTTGATAATCTTTTGTGCAATACTTCACTTGTACTGTCATCTAACTTTGTTGATTGACTGTTTATTGCTGCATGATAATATTTTGTCAAGGTCCTACCATATTGAGGTGTATGCATGCCTATATTATTTAAACGCATCCCAATTTTTGGCTTGATGATTTCTAGCTTGTCTTGGTTAATAATTAATCTTCTTTATGATGTTTATACGGGAGATTGGAGACTCAAGATTTCATTAGATAAATGCTCTGATTAACTTTTTATGGCTTTGTAGTTCTCAAGACACTTGATCTATTGAGAATATTTTGAAGTGTAATGGATTTGTATTTTGTGCGATCTCTAGTCCTGTTTTCATCCATAAATGTATTCCCAAAATGCTTTTCAGAACTTGCGTGATCTCATGTTACATATGTTTTTTTAGCAGGGCTTATCTTCTTTTAATTGTTTTTGGCTTTGTTGAGCATCTTTGCCGTAGGTTGACGAATTGGAACATCCTTATATTGCAATTGTGACTGCAAACATGCATATAGAGTTTTTGTTGTGGCCTCTAGTCTGGAACTTGAGATGTCATGTTTTAGCATGTGAAGTGCGTCAAGGACGTCTAGTATGGTCTTGCTACATCATGATTCTGCATTTATTCAAATTTGGCATGCTGAATTTTGTCTTATTTGTGTATAATAATATTGATCATATGAACTTGGGTCTTGGAGTTGTTTCTTATTCTTGGGTTTGCTGCCACTTATATACTGAAGCACTTTATCGTTTGCTGCAGGATAGTAACATCTTGGCAGGTGGGTTTTCAACGCATGGGAAGTTTTTTTTGGTTCAGTTTTCCTGGGTTGCAGCCTCGCTCGTATTAAAGTGCTAAAATGCATGGTTATCTTACAGGTTGACCAAAATATTAACATTTACTTTTTTTTTTTTTTTGGTGGGGGTGGGGGTGGGGGGGGGGGGGGGGCACGCGGCGGGTGGGAATGTTGGCGTTACAATGGGGTTTTTGTCTGCAGTTGTTAGACCTTTGGGGTTTTGCACGTTCATTTCTATATGTTATAGGGTAGGGGCAATTATCTAGCAATATTGGAACCTCCAGTGTTCAAAGTCTTTCTGTATGTACCCTCGCTGTAAGCGCATCGTTATTGATCTTGTTGGATTTCTAAACAAATCCAGTCGTTATTGACTTTGCACAAAAATCTTGGTATTGAAATAATTGGAATATCATTGTAGAATAATTCTTAGATATGACAGTTCCTTGTAAGCCGTTTGATATGGTTCTTCATATGCTATTCCCTTGCCATATGAGATTTATGACTTGATGATCCCTTTTAATAGCAAGTAGATCCCTTGCCATGTGAGATTTATGACTTGATGATCCCTTTTAATAGCAAGTGAGATTTATGACTTGATGATCCCTTTTAATAGCAAGTAGAGATGTCAAATGAGCCGGCCCGACCCATTTAATTTAGGCCCAAGCGTGCTCTGTGTTGTACCTAAGCTGGCCCATTTATTCATCGTGTCGTGCTAGGCCTGACCCATTTAATTTTTGTGGCATCAAGTCTAGCCTATGGACCATTTATCAATGGGCCATACGTGCCTTTAACGTGCTTGGGTTGTGCTCATTTCCGTATTGGTGTTTTTGTTTTTGTGTATGTCTTTAGCTTTTAATATGTCTTTATCACGCCTAGTAGTAAATTTACCCAAAAAAAAAAAAAAAGAAAACACTAACCCGTTTGGTAGTGTTTCTATTTTGGTTTTTGCTTTTGAAAAAAAATCTGAAAATAAAAATGTTTTGAGAAATGTACAAATACCGTTTTTAAAATAGTATTTGGTGGTATATGATGGCATATTTTTAAAAACAAACATTTTTATATTAAAACAAATATTATAATAAAAAAATTATTAAAAAGAACGAAGAGGTAGAAATTCCTCTACACTAGTGAGTTTTCCTTCCTCTGCTTCGATGGTTGTGGATGTCGACGACGACGGACCCAGCCCCCACGTTAATGGCTATCAACAATCCTAAGCCCCTACCCCTTTTCTCTCACTCTTTATTTCTCTCTCATTGGGTGTCTTGTAGCGGCCAACACCTGGTGTTGTAGGGCGACAAGGGTTGTTGGGTGGAGTGGCATGGCAAAAGAGATGACATTGTCGATCGAAGTCAAGCACCTCTCACCAAAGGAGATCACAGTTGCTGGGCCGGCGATTGAGGAGATGGGGCGAACTCCAGTGTTGGGCAAGGGAGTCACGATTGTTGCAGTTGGGCGGCGATGAGATTTGCTAGCGATGGAGATGACCAACTGAGTATTTCGAGGATGAGAAGGGTTGAGAGGAGATCTTCGTCGTCGGCGTTGGGCTATGGCTAAGATGGCTGTTTTAACGACGACCTCTAACATGCTCCACGCGACATGTGCGAGATGTCGACGGCTGGGATGACATCAAAATCCAGCTAGTAATGGCGCCAGATTTTTGGTTTGAGAAGCAATCATGGTACTTTTTGGGAAGGGAGAGAAATTGAGGGAGTGAGAAAAAAGATAGAAAATTATGAAAACAAGTTTGTTTTTTTTTCTTCGTTTTTGGGTCTTTTTTTGGGGATGTTTTTTTGAGGTAGGTTCAAAGAAGTAACCAAACTATGCTTTAAAATCCTTTTCATTTTTGTGTTTCTGAAAATGGGAAAAAAAATCCCAAAAAAAAAACCAAGTGGCTCCTAAATCTTAATAAAAGAAAGTACATTATAGATAAAAATCTTTTTTTGAGGACAGCAACATTGTTGAATATTGTTTGATGTGGTTTCTATTATTTAGTTTCTTTTTTTATTTAAATCAAAGAGGGTAAGTATATATTGACAATTGATAATTTACCAACAACAAAGAATCTATTGGATTTTTTTCTTTTTTGATCGAATCTATTAGAAATTTAGAACTTTTTTATAAAAAAAATATTTATAAAAATATAAAAATATATTAGTTAAATTAGTTTCAAATTGCATGTTTTAATCATGCTTGTAATTGAGCACCAATCGTGTTTTTAATGTAGTCGCAATCATGCTCATGCTAGACCTTCACCGTACCGTGTTCTTAACGTACTTTATACCTAAAAGTTGAACCAAACCTAGCCCTTTTAATAAGCGGGATGGGCTAGGCCCATTCATGTCGTGCCGTGCTTACTTTTCAACGTGTGATGCTCATGCCGGCCTATTAGGCCCGACCTGTTTTGACATCTATAATAAAAAGGAACTAAAAGAAGCAACTATGGCTATCTCGTCTTTTTATTTGGATTAATTTGCTTTTGGATTTTCAAGTGAACAAAGAACAATCCCAAAGGAAAAACCCCCGAAAAAGAAAGAGATAAAGCAAAGATGTGTTTCAGTCTTATTAATTACTTCTAATATTTAAGTTCTATTTATGTGTTTTACTTGTTAAATTTGAATGATATGTCGAATATATAGTGGTGGGATAGCCCACAGATTTTGACTCTCAAATCTAACACAAAACCAACCTAAATGGAATTCCTCATTATTCCAGTAAATTTAACACCGGGCCACGAGGTAAGCCTGAACTTCTGCCGAAAGAATTCAACTATAGATTTTGTTTTTATTATTTTTTTTAAACAAGAAGCAAGATGCATTAGGACACTTGAGTTTTGCAAATAGGACACAGACAAATTTGCACAACATGTCATTACAATCCCCTGGATTAAAAAAAGGTCTACGTCCCACGGCAAAATCAACGGACTCAAAATCCGTCTCCACTTTAACTTGGAAACAAACATCTTTAACTAAACGGGGTAGCAGATTTTATGCCAGCTTGGGGACAGGAATGCTTTCTTGGGGTGGTAACGTTACTGAACGTAATAGCTCCAGTGAGAAAACGAGGCCCAGGAAATGAGAGAGGATAGTATTTGCAGATGCCTGCATGGTAGGTGGAAAGGCGCAAGCATATATATATAAGAGCAGATATTATGCAAACATAATAACCAAATGAAAAATGTAAATAGTGAGACCTTTGACAAAGTTTAATGATGTTAAGCAAAGGAAGATTGAAGAGAGTAAGGAAAGAAAAGTACCTGCACTAAGAACACATCCAATGCCAGAACGGGACGGGAACCAGGAGGGATCCCCTGGTAATATGGATTCGCCGAGGAAGTAAGAGCCTTGGCAACTAATAATCCCACAGTAGCTAGCATGCCAAGAATTGCAGCACCCATACCCAAAAGATTGAGCACAATTCCATTTTTTAAGCTTTTCACAACGTCGGCACGTGGAGGAGCCTGAAAATTAGAAGTTACCATCAGTAAATAAACGTAAGATCAAGGAAATTTAATGACAAATATCGGCACACTATTTGGAGTATGACTAGATCTTGTAGCACTCCAACAGATGGCACACGAACTATTCTTACTCGTATGGTTAATTGGGAGATGATAACAGAGATGAACAATGTGAAAAAAAAAAAATCTAACAGAGATGCTTCAAACTTACTTTTATTCCCCTTTTAATCTAAAAATCTCCTTCCATGCCGACAATTCTCAAGAATAAAACAATCACGTTCACCTTTCAAATTTTGTGATAACGTCAAAGACTGTCTCAACATTCTTATAAGTTTCTTAACACCATCGTATAGCATTTTTCCAAGAGTTGCTGCAGCGTTGTTTGCCATGTTAATCTTTCATGCATATTTTATAGCTTTTCATACAACATAAAAAAATGACCTAAAGGACAAAATCTTTCTGCAGTGATGAAGTCATTCAATGCACCATAAGAAATCAAAATAACATTACAATCAACCACACATCTGAAATTACTAATCAAGAATATGAGCAATCTAAAGAAGGAAATTACAATTCACTTACAAATGCATGATTTATAACGCATTTACACTTGCTAACGCTTGTTCTCAGAAATAAAATATGTACGAAGCATCATCATTCGACATAAATTTACAAAAAACGTAAGAGTTTTAAGAAAGAACAATACCTTAGAAGGTGCATTTGCAGTTTTCCGAAGCTTTTCGGAAAGCCGGATGTACCCAAACGACCAAAACACTGAAATGAAAGCAGCTGCGATCCCACCAGCAGTAGCATAGAAAGTAGCCGGTGATGTGACCTTCCCCATTGCGACAATGGAAAACGAAAGAATCACAGCAGCCACGACAGTGCACACAAGCTGCCCCCAAAATCCCAAGCTCCCCAACCTCTTGAAATATCTTGAAGTGTTCTCTAATCTTTTCGCCACCTACACCATCCAAGCAAACTTCTCTTTAACTCAACAATCAACCATAAAAAAACTCAACGAATCAAAGTCAAATTTGAGATGTTTAAGACAGAAATTCAATTTATTCTTGTTCCTATTCCTAATTTGGCACTAATTCACAATCATTTTCCAAAACTCAAACAATTTCCCTATTCTATAGCTTCATAAGCTCCAAGCTAACTTCTTTATCATTAAAATTAGACATCAAAGATTTTAAGGGAAAAAAAATCAAAGTTTCAATTCAAAGTCAACAAAAACACGCTCGATTCAGCTTTCAGCTACATTTCGATTTTCTCAGAGATCAGAGGTACAAATGGAAATGCAGAGGAGAAGTATTAGAAACAAAACCTGAGCGAGCTTGGCTTTCTCGGCTTCGTCGTTAGGGGAAGCGAAAGGAGTAGACGAAGCGGAAGAAAAAACCCTCGTATCAGGCGGCGATAGTCCTCCATTCTTCACACCACCAAAAGGCGAGGGAGAAGACGAAGACGAACACCGAAAGGTTTTGAATTTAAAGAGAGAATTAGAATTAGAGTTGGAATCTCTTCGGTTGGGAAAGATAGGCCGGAAATACAGGCGGTGGAGATTCGGAGCGGACGGTCCGGAGGCGGAAAGAGACGGCGGAGGCGCAGTCGTGGATAAGCCGGAGCGAGCGGCCGGCAAAAGCAGCGTTTGCATAGCGAAGAAGGAGCTGAGGTGAATCGGCAGTGAGGTGGGTAGAGAGCGAGTGAGAATGAAGTTTTGGTCAGACTCAGAAATGTCAGAAAGCAAGCAAGCAAGCAACCAACCAACCCAAGACGCTGAGTGTGCTGACTTTCTTTCTTTTTTCTTGAAAAAATTACTGTCTGAATTATTATTATAAAATTAAAATTTAATATAATATTTAAAATATTTTAAAAATATCTTTAATGATATAATAATTATGTTAATAATTATATAATTATATATAAATAATTTTAATAATATTATTACGAGATATTTATAAATTTTTTTTAAATTAGTATCATATTTTAATTTAATAGGATTAATCGTCTAATTAGCCCTTTTTTTCTTTTGTTTTGGGCTTCGGGTTGAATTTCTTATTTGGGCTATCGTTTCATCCTTTGGGAATATGTCTAAAATGGGCTCCTAAACCCCAAACTAGAACCTGTTGGATTTGGAGCGGCCAGATTGATGGTCAGTGTGAGAAAATCCACTTTAACAATGTTATTTTTGACTTTTTTTTTTTTTTTTTGAGAAAGTTTAAAACATATCATTTTTAAAAAGTATAAAGATTAATTAATTATAAGTATTTTAGATAAATGTTAGGCAAACAAGTGTTGTACAAGAGTATTTTAGCCTTTTTTTTACTAGAAAAATTCGTATAAATTAAAGGAAGAGAACATCAATAGTAAAACGTATAGTTATAGTAAAGAAGTGGTATACTATCTAATTTATTCCTAGATTAAGGGCCAATTTGTGAAATACCATTTCCATGGCGTCGTTTTTAATCTTACTACGTATAGGAAAAAGTTTAAAACATACCACTTTTTAATGATTATAAAGACATAATTGATCACAAATATTTTAGGTTTAAGGTTAGATAAACAAATGTTATCTAAGAATATCTAGTCTTTCTAATCGAAAGAAATTGTATAAATCAAAGGAAAAAAAATAAGTGGTAGAACACCATTGTAATTGTAAAGAAGTGGCATACCACCTAATTCACTCTAAATCAAAATTAATGGCCTGTTTAGTTCGTAGGTACAAAAATCAATTTTTTGTAAGAAAAAATCCAATAGTTTGAAATGAAGTTTAAACTCATGGACCAAGCATCACAAAATTTACAAGAAAGAGTGCTATTGAAATAATTTTTTTTTTAATCATCATCATTTGCTTTGGACAAAGGAGGGAAATGTGAGTTTGAGAGGGAAAAAAATGATCAATATAGAGAGAAGATACAAAGGAGGGAAATTGCGACTATAGCTCGTCGTGACGCCATTCACAGCCTCGACCTTTGTAGGTTTTCTTTATGACTATACATTTCATTGTTCTTCTCCAGCAATAAAAGTCTCCTTAATGATGTTAACGGAAACTATAGGATTAGTGTTTCAATGTGTGATTAGTTTTGGTTCTCATAAATAATTTATTTACTAAATAAAAATAGTAAACATGTTGCAAATAAAGGTTGGTATATATTTGTTAACTATTGGGTAGATAATGTATTCACCAATACAAAATTGCTAAAATTATGTACTAAATTAAATATTAGATAGATAATGTTTTATAAAAAAAATATAGGTAAATATTAGGCAAATAATATGTCTACTAAGTATTAAAACTACCAACACTTGACTGGTTCAGTTGACAGGAGACTGTTCCGCTTACGCAAGCGACTCGAATTTGAGTCCTTGTGAATGCAGCTGTCAGTGTTGGGAGACTCTTGCCGTCTTTGGGTCTCTCTATAGGCCGGCTCCAGACTAGTCGGATAATCCCCATGAGAGTTGAGGGGCCTTTATTTAAAGGGTTTGTGCCTCCCGTGGTAGGCTCCAGAAACCGGGGTGTGGATCACCATCACCCAAAAAAAAAAAAAGTATTAAAACTATATGTACACTGAGTAAATGAGTATATCGTACTGTAACTACTAAAACTCAAATTTACTCTTTTCTAGGTTTAATCTTTATCACCTTCAAATAAAACTACTAACTTAAAACTCAACACATCATAAATAAGAATTACAATGCTAAAACTCAAAATTTGGAAGAGTAATTCTAATTTAGTATCGTTGGGTTACATTTTTTATGCTTACATTTCATTCTTTCGACTGCATTAATCACCTTGTCATTTATGGATGGACTCACATAATATTTTAGTCACCTATTTTATGATTTAATTGAGGGAAAGTTACCACCATACCCTTAACTACAACTAAACATTTTTGGGCACAAGCCTATAGCCCTATTCATCTGCAACATTAGTTTCCATCCTCTGAATAAGTTCCACGTGTCTAAAAATAATTGTTGATGTTGCTTCTAATCTGGTACTTGATTGGCGAGCACGCAACATTAGGGATATAATTCTATGAGAGAGATAATTTTACTTATGTGGGCTTGACTGAAATGTCCCTATTTTTCTTGAACGTTCACTTGGTTTCAATTTTTCTATCTTGTATTATTCAAAAAGAGCTTTCTATGAGAGGATATTTTTGGTGATATATATTTAGAATTGTTGTATTTGCTCAAGATTACATCAAATCAAAATGAAAAAGTACTGTAAAATTAACAAAATTTGAGATAAATATGACGGCTTAAAACATAATTCAATAGTATTTTTTTTTTCATGTATTCTCATTAAAAAAAGACCTTTAGATAGTTATCCATCAAATGAAATTAGAAAAAATTCAAAAATTCATTTTTTTGCGAACCATCTTTAGCTTGGTATGAATAAACACGTTTTAAAAGTACGACATAATTTATAATTTTCTCAAAATCAAATCACCTAGTTACGAAATGCTATCCACAAAATGACTAAGGACACATTGGGTCCCCAAAAAAAAAAGAATTATGGATAGTTAGGATGAGAGAATTAAGCTTTCATTAATTGGGAAAAAAATAAATAGAACAAAATGTAAAAGTGTTTAGTAAATGGCCTATTTAAATTAAAATTTTATATAAAATGGCTTAAAGAGAAACATGAAGCAGCAAAGAGAAAAGAAAAATAAAAAGAAAAAGAAAAAAAGAAGAAGAAGAAAAAGAAGAAGAAGAAGGAGAAGAAGAGCACGTGATTCTATCACACCCCCAAACTAGAGTGGTGATTAGAGATGCAAGAATGGGCCGGCCCAGCCTGACCCGTTCTCCTTAGGCCCACGCGAGCCGTGGGCCAAGCCGGCCCAGCCTATGAATTTTATGGGCCTGACCGGGCCAGTCTATATTAGAATTACCTCGGCCTAGCTCACACCATGGGCCAATTTTACATGGGCAAGGCCTGGCCGTGGGCCTGGCTGGGTCATGCCGTGGGCCTCGAATGGGCTGGCCCATTCAAGCCTATCTACAAGTTAGGATAAATAAGCCTATTTTGGCCCATCGTATGTTTAGATGGGCCAGCTTATCTAAGCATGCAATTTTTAATTTTAAATTTTAAATTTTTAAACAAGTTAATAAATATAAAAGTTTGAATAGTCAATGGAAATATGAAAAGGGCATTATTAAAAACCTTTTCAAAGAAAATATAGTAGGACAAAACCTTGGTGAGAAAAAAAGAGTATAATCAGGATAATTATACATAAGATATTTATAAAATTACTTAAAAACAAAAAATAAAATATTAAAAATAAAATTAGACCACAATAGGCCTTCAATGGGCTGGCCCATTATGGGCCTATATGGGCCAAGATGGGCCAGCCTATAATGGGCCTAAACGTGCTGGGTTGGCCCGGCCCATGATTTTTCATGGGCCATGCTAGGCCAGCCCATGGGCCAATATATGTTAGCCCAGTCCAGCCCACAAATATTTATGGGTTAAGCAGTGCCTTAAACAGTGACGGACCGTGCCGACCCAACCAATGACTGTATCAGGACAGGCCCGTACTGGCCCACGGGCCCTGGCTCATTGTTGCATCTCTAGTGGTGATGTGATGGTTTAATTAAAATAATTAATTAAGATTAAACTTAACCATTAGGAATTAACCGTTATCTTTAAGAATATTATCATAAAAATATTAAAACAAAGTTAACAGAATTTAACATAAGTAAAAATTCACTTATAATTAATTTAAAATATAATATGATCAAAACAAAATGACTAAAATAACTTTGAAATCATAGAAAATTAAAAATTTGTCAAATATTGTCTGGATTCCATTAGAGCATACAATAGTGCATACATATTTTAGACATAAAGAAGATTATAACCAAACTGCAGCCCAACAAAATAAATCATAATGCATGAATATAATCTTTTTATTACATGCCTTGCCTTGATAGTAAAACAAGTAAATAACACAACTTATGAGCACTACAAGAAAGCCAACAGCAATCTAGTTAGCTGCGTACTGCGAACCTCCTAAGGGGAGATAAAATAAAACGAAGTAAAAAAATATGAGCAAAAGATTCAATAGGACTTAAAATTCTAAACTAACATCAAATAATGAAGCATAAATAATAAAAATAATAAACAATATCATTTTATTTAAACCAAGGAAATTTTACCATATGCTTCATATGATGTATCTCAAATTATAAATTAGTACTTACTTAGTGCAAGGTCAGGAATGAATACCACCATAGTGGCCAGGTCAAGGTTTTGGGACCTGCTTCTTAGGTTGTCCTCCACATGACATGAACTCTACATAGCACCATGCATTTAAAACACATCCAATCAGACAATCTCACATCTATTAGCATTTGAATACTCTTCAAATGCATTATCTCACTCGGATGTGCTTGTTCCGAGATGTCAATCTTTTTTAAATTATTTTCTTTCGTAAACATATTTTCAAAAGTGTTTAAAAATTCTTTAAACATAATTAAACTCTTAAAGCATTTAAGAACATAATTCATGGCCAAATCTCTTAAAACATTATGGAACATTATGGGCTACAAGGAAAAGGTATAGAGTCCTACCTCTATTCCTAGCAACGTAACAATCTAACACCATAATCTCGCTCCGCTAAACATTAGCTTTAGGGGACACCAACTAACTTTAAGTGTAAATTCAATTATTAACACCAAAACTTATTAGTATGCAAACCTTGGTTCTTAGTGTGCCATAATCATTTAAACTCAACATTTGCACATATGACAATTTATCACAGTTTAAAATGATTAACAATGATTTCTGATCAATAAAATAAGTGAAAACATATTTAAAATACAATTTGAAACAAAAGGGGTTTGAATGCCCCAGAATAGTGCAAATCAAAGCACGATGGTTGACTGCCGTAAACTACCCCCAGCCAAACCGCATTACATAGACCGTGGGATCGCGATAGTGCCCAATTTCGAGCACTCGAACATAAACTGAGTTTAAACTCTCTCAAATTAATTCCAATGCATTCAAAACATGTTCTAATCGATCAAATAACTTTTATATGGACCATACTAGCTCATTTTGCATACAGGCATCACAATTTCACCATGTTTCTAACATTTCCTATTTATTATGAAAATAAGAAAAATAATTGTAAAAACATGCTTAATCCTAATTTTGCTAGAATAGAAATTGAAATCTTGTTTATAATCACTCTACCATCTCAAATAAAACATGGTTCATGCTTATTCAATCTCAGATCATCACATGCAAACACACATTTACCACAAAGCCTTCAAAAACAAAACTTTCCAAAAGAAGTAAAATTCCTAGGCTTAAGAACACAATTTGAACATAAATCAGAAGTAAAACTTCATGAATAAGAGTCTGAATCATTCTAAATATTTCTAACCTTGGATTGAAGGAATTAGGCACTGATTTGGTTGCTTCAAACCTAGGTTTTTAGCTTCTAGTTTGCTTTGAATATGAAAGATTTTTGGTAAGAGAGAGAAGAAAACAAGAAAAAAGAAAAAGAGAGAGAGTGTGGTCAATCCTAGTAGTGTTCTAACCTTTTAATAAAAAATTCAAAGGTGGTTTTATTCCAAAACCTTGATTTGTGCATGGTGTCAAGGGAAAGGGTTCTGTTTTGCTCTTTTCAAAGTTTAGAACATCATAGTTTTGTGAACAGATTAGTGGAGGGGCTTGTCTTGCATTTTGAATAAAGCCAGGTCTCATTTTTTAGATATGTAAATTAAGGGGAAAAGATGAAAATCAACTAAAGTTAATAAAACATGAAAATAATGATAAAAAATTTACTTTAAATAATTAATAATTGCTAGAAAAATAAAATAAATTAAGAACATGAAAATTTAAAAGTGATTAATTAATTATCAAATTTTTATTAGGCACATTACTTACAACTCAGTACATTAACGTTAATTAATTAATTCAACTTAGTACACTAACATTAATTAATTAATTAATTAGGAACCTTAGAGATTTTAAAAATGTTATATACTTAAATATTTTTAAAACTGTGTTATTTACTACATTAAGAATTAAAATGGTGCTATTTGATGCAATTTTCCTTACAAACAATAAAAATTAGGAACAAACTATTTGTTAATATTACCAAAAAAACATTTGTACAATAGGGCACATTGTTTTACTCTATTGTAAATCAAATTATTTCCACCATTTTATTGAATTTGACAGTCAGATTTAAAAATATTAATGTTAAAAGTGATGCATTTTACAATATGAAAGTGCTCCTATCGTGAATTTGTTAAAATTTAATCAAATAATAAAGAGAAATTTACATAAAAAGGCCTCCCATATGATTCCACTTATTGAAAATGCCGTCATTTTTTCTTCAATACTGTCCGTTTCATTACTATTTTCCTTTTAATTAGATTTATTATTTGACAATTTTACCCTCATCTAAACAAACAAACCCTAACACATTTTCTACTATTCTCTCTCTAGGCTAGTTTATCTCGATCTTTCTCCATTCTCTATCTGCTCTCTGCCCTCTCTTGTAGACTCCCTCTCAAATCTCTCTCCATTCTCTCTCCATCTCAAATTCGATGGAGATCTCTGGCAAGTACGGGGTGATTCGTCAGATTCAAATCGGTATGAAGAAAGACACTAGCAGTATGATGCCTCTGCATTTTTCTCATCGTCTCTCTACCTTATCTTTCACTACTTTCTCTTCATCAACGCCGTTACAGCATCGATGAAGGTTGTTGATGAAGGTCGTGCTAGATCTTATCTCTGATTGCCTCCTCTATTGCTGCTTCTCTTTAGACTCACCAGCTCCCCGACTCTTCCAATCTCTCCACTCTCGAGCAGGTCAAGACTTCTACTGCTAATAGTATGTCACAATTCTCAATTCTCATTTCGCAATTTCTTTTCTATAATTTTCACATTTTGATTTTGGGTTTTAATGCCTAAAATTATTGAGTTCTGAATTATTTATTCATGCTTTAGGTTTTTTGCCGAATTTGGATTTTTTAGTTTTTTTATTGAATGTTTAAGCTTTATGTTGCAATTTCTTGCTGAGATTTTATCATGTGGTTTATGATGTCTCTCACTTTAATTAATCAATTTACTTCTTAAAGTTAGCCAATTAGATATGGAATCCTTTTATTAAAATAGTTTTATATTTTTTAGTTTAGTGATGTTGTGCTTGTTGAGAATGAGACTCTGGTTGAGAATGAATCTAAAATGATTGGCCTTGAAACATTGGATCTGAGCTTGTTGTATGAAGATTTTGTGTATTTTTTTTGGGGTTTTTGGACCAATTATTAGAATATATTGGATTGATTTTACATTTTTGTTTGGTTATATTAATCTTACTGGATCTTTTTTGTTCAATTTTTGTGGTTGCTTCTGTTTGCTATCAAGATCTGAGAAAAAATGTTCTGAATTGCAGATTTGTTGAATTCTGTTTTTTCATTTTTGTGTTGATCTATTCTGTTTTTTTTTTTTTTTACTCTAGAACCTGGCAGGTTTTAAAATAGAATCTAGCGGGTTCCGGCAACTTTTGGGATAGAATTCGGTGCTTTTGGCAATTTTTTAGATGGAATCTGGCGAGCTCTGTGTTGGAACTCGACAACTCGCCAGGTTCCAGAATGGAATCTGGTTGGATTTGGCTAGTTCAGGGACAAAACCTGGCAGGTTCTGGCTAGTTTGGTGACGAAAACTAGTGGGTTAAACAATATGTTGGACACTGATAGGTTCCAAGTTGGAGCCTGACAAGTTACGACCTTGCACCAGCACTGGGGACTGGAGGTGATTGATGCTTTTTTGTTTCAAAAAAAATATGTTGGAATCTGATAAATTTCATGTTGGAATCTAACAGGTTACAACCCGACACCCTCGCCGATAATAGGAGGCAGTTGACACTTCTTTGTTTTGGAAAAAAAAAAAAAGTTGAAAACTAGTAGTTCCAAGTTAGAACCTAGCAGGATATAATCTGGCCCTCGTTCTTGTGACTAGAGGCAGATTCTGACAGTTTCCATGGCAGAATCCGATGGGTTCCATGACAGAACCTAACGAGTTTCGAGACAAAACTTGACAGGTTTTATTTCAGAAGGAAGAGTAACTTGTTCTTTTAATAAATCTTCAATTTCTAATAAAGGGACAGTTTTAATAAGTGATTTGTTGACAGATATTTTTAATAAGATGGTGCATTTGACGAGCATTCTTGTAGGTTGGTCGATGATTAAAGAAGACTTTCTCTACCCGTAAGGTAAACGACGTTATTTAACGTAGAACATTCTCTAAAACATGCTCAACTACTTGTAGTTGTGAGAATGATTAATCAATTCCGTTTATCTTGGAATGCCCATGTTATCTAAGAATTTCTTTACAGAGCCTCTTCTCCAACTTGCTAACCTTAATCCCCACAATTTTGGAATTGGTATTTACCAATTCAAACTTTTTTTCCATCATGAGGCTAAACTAATGATGTTATTAAAAGAAAATTGGGTTAATTATTTAAACTACTTTTTAGTTTTAATTTTTTTTCCTATGCCCTATTTGGTTCAACATTAATTCAAACCTTTTTGCAACAATATTTTATTTTACATAAATTTAAATTTTTATTCAAACTTATAACCAAACATGCAATTAATTTTTTTCTCTAATTTTTAGAAACTATGAAAGCACATCTTGAATTGAAAAAAAAACTTATTTCAACTCTATCCACAGCTAGTGTATTTTGTGAATGAAAAAGAAGAAGAGACGAAAAGCTAAACTAGATTTGTGAAATATTTCAAGTATCCAAAATACATATAAAAACTCCTTAAGCCAAAAAAAAAAAAAAGAAAGAAAGAAAAAAGACAGAGAGAAAGAAAGAAATCTCATCTCTTGAATTTCATGTTTTAAATGTGAAATAATTTTTTAAAAATTTGTCTCAAGAAAATAACATTTTTGCAGTTGTGATATTATTTGGAGAATATTAGCCTCTCTCCTGTGCTTTCATACACAAAGTGCATAATAGGTAAAATCAAAATAATTTTTTTAAGTTCTAAAGGATCCTTATAGTTTCTAAAATACAAAGGTAAATTGTCAAAAAAAAAAAAATAGTAGGAGATGTGTATGTAATTACCTTAAAGAAAATAAAACTGATTAAGATGTCAAATTTATATCAAACAATTAATAATAACTATATTTTTTACAAACATAATTAAGATGTGGTGTTTGGAAGGTGGTGGGAACCGTTGGTTAGAACCATTTTTACTGTAACATGTGAGAGTTTTACACTGTAGTAATTTTTTTATTATTACTGTAACATGTGAGAGTTTTATACTGTTTATAACTGAGTTTGTGGTGGGAACTATGGTTTCCACGGCTATACCAAATAAGGGTAAAACCACCTATAGGATTTTGACATATAGACATATGTATATGTATGTATGTATATGTATATTCCTTTACCTGTTAGAGTTCAGAGACTCGGGACAAATTACACTCGCCTAATCACGGGCGTATAATGCAAGGAAAAATGACTGTCACCGTGTCATGTGTGTCCAAAACTCTCGACATAATACTGACCAAATGTGTGTATATTACAATATCATCGATAACTTTTCTTGTAAGAGATGATTTACTTGGCAACTGATTAGTATTGGGACTGAACTCAAGTCAGATTCGGAACTAAGAAGAAATCCCATAATTAAAGTTAAACGGATCTATCTTTGTTTCTATAAAGTTGACCTTTTAATAGATTAACCTCTCAACAATATTCGAGAGCTGACACAGATCATGGCCGTACTAATAACCTACATTACAAACATAGAAGGCACGGAAAATAAAACACCCCTGCAAAATAGAGAGAGAGAGAGAG
>CAMOHE010048435.1:0-17801 GCA_946598075.1 Artocarpus hirsutus
ATGACGGCGCGCCTATGATGATGATGTTGTGGTGCAACACTTGGGCCCCTTAAGATAAAATGGATAAGTTTTAATATGGTTGATGTAATGAAAGATATGTTCTTATGAAAATGTGCCTACTGCACTATTATGATGATGATGATGATGATGATGTTCATGAAATGTTTTTAAGTTGTGAGAATTACAATGTACTTACTAAGCATTAGCTTATTCAAGTTTTTCATCATGTTGCAAATAAGGGTAAGAAAGTTATGGAGTAGGCGGAGGACACTGACAGGCGTGTGAGCTCAGGAAGATGGTTTGCAAATGGAAGAACGCCAAGGAAAGATATTTTAAATGAAATGAGTCATGATTTTTGATTCCGAGTATGTTTATAATTTTTGAATTTTAAGGATATGTTTTAAAATTTTAAGAATGTTTGTTTGATGTATTTTTATTATTTTATAAATTTTCTTCCGCATTTGAAACTTTAAAACTTGTTTTAAAAGAAATTTTTGTAGTTCGGCCTGCCGACCATACTAGTCGGACTGTCGAATAATTCTGATCGGCCTGCCAGTTGCCATATATTGGCCTGCCGATCTTGTTAATTTTAAAACCCCATTTTGCAAGGCCTCAGACGGCCTGCCGATGGGTGATCTTCAGCCTGCCGATGGGTGATCTTCAGCCTGCCGGTTGAGTTCGGCCTGCCGAAATTAAAAGTTCGGCCCGCCGGCCGAGATGTGTTAAAAAAAATATATATATCTTTTGTTTTCAAAGGCCGATTTAATTTAAATGATATTAGCAAACTATTTACATAATGTTTATGGAAAAGCGAATTATTTAATCAAGTAAATTTATAATTTCTTATAAATTGTATTTCTATAAAAAAAAAAGAGTATGTAAAGATCCTGGGAATGCTTTTCCAAACTATGATTTCAAATGCATGTTATTAATTACAATAGTTTGCTCTAGTTAATGTTTTAAAGAATGAATATAACGATATCTGTGACGTCCGGAAAGGGGGCGTTACATTTAAATTGTTAAATGTAAATTTTATGTTAAATGAAAAATCACAATATTATGTATGTATGTTATCTTCATCCTTGCCGAATTTGGTGGCCTAATTATGTGTGTATGTTGAGTTATTGAGTTTTGAATTCATGAAGGTCAGGAATATATTTGTGTTGTTAGCTTTGTTTTAATGTCTTAAGGTTATGAAGCATGTTATAAATTTATGTTTCAAAAGATGAATGTATGTGTGAAGTTATATGGTAATGGATGTAATGTTGTGGTGATTAATTCGTTAAAAATATATGTTAATTGCCATTTTTAATAAATGTATGACATGAACACAATATGAAGTGAGCACATCGAGACCGCAATATCGTCACTTATAAGTTAAGGTTAAGTAAGCTTATTAAAGTAAGTACATTCTCACCTGCAACAAGATGAGTTTATGAAAAGTTTGAAATCTATGCTCATGATGGTTTTATGATATTTTACATGAAGCATTATTATGGAGTTTTGTTTAATGTATGAAAGTTTATGCATGTTTTGATGATAATCTTTTTCAAAGCATGAAAGTATAAATATGTATATATGTATTACCTAAATAAGTGTTGCACACCCAATGATATGTTAAGTTATGATATGATATGATATTATGTCATGTTTGGTTTGGGATTAGCTACCTCTCTCCTATCATGATGGCGCGCTTGTGATGATGATGTTTATGGTGTAACACTTGGGCCCTTAAGATAAAATGAATTAAGTTTTGATGTGGACAATGTAAAGAAAGATATGTTCTTTATAAAATGTGCCTAGTGCACTATTATGATGATAATGATGATGTTCATAAAATGTTTTAAGTTGTGAGATTTACAAATGTACTTACTAAGCATTAGCTTAATCAAGTTTTACATCATGTTGTAGATAAAGGTAAGAGAGTTATGGAATAGGTGGAGGACACTGACGGGCGTGTTAACCAAGGACAATGAATTGCAAGCGGAAAACACCAAGAAAGAAGTTTCCCCTTTTTAAAATTTTTGAACTATGTTTTATAATTCATTTTTAGAGCATGTTTATTTGGACTCTTAAGATTTAAACTATGACATTTTAACTTTATAGTTTTATCATATGACTTCCGTATTTTAAATTATTGAGATTTGTTTTAAGAAATGGATTTTTTTTAACTGTTGGTTGGCCTACCGACCATTACTGGTCGGACTACCGATGTATGGATCGGCCTACCAAATGCCCTGTATCAACTTGCCGATCTTATTAATTTTAAAACCCCATTTTGCAAAGCCTCAGGTGGCCTATTGATGGATGACCTTCAGCCTGTCGGTCGAGTTTGGCTTGCCGAAGTCTCAAGTTCGGCCTGTCGAATTGTGTAAGCAGATTTCTAACTATGAGTTTTATTATGAATTTATTATTTAGTGAGATAAACTATTTAAAGAATGTTTATTAATAAGTAAAATATTATATATTGATGTATATATATATATATAAAATAATAATAATAATAATATGCATGGATCTTGGGTTATTTTTTCAAATTACCTTTTTAATCAAATAGTTTATCTTATAAATAAAAGTATTACAAAACAAATGTAATGACATCTGTGACGTCCGTAAAGGGGGGCGTTACACTAATTGTATGGAGTGAAATGTGAGAACTTCATAGATCATCAAAGTTTTTAGTACATATTCACTCAGAGGGAACTTAACATGAGACAACATAAATGGCACGAGTTGCTTAAGGATTATGATTATGAGATCTTATATCACCTAGGGAAAGCCAATAGGATAGCTGATGCTCTTAGTCGAAAGGATATTGAGACAATTCATCTTATGACAATTCAACCATTGTCTAAATCTCTTCAAGAGGATATTGAAAGATTGGGAATTGAGCTAATTCTAAAGAATTAGCTAATTTAACCTTCCAACTAACTATATTTGAGAATATGAAGGACTTTAAGAAGCCGATCTTTCTTTATTTTAGATAAAAAAATGAAATCTTGAAAGAAAAGGAGTTCTAAATTAATATTTCCAAACATGGTGTACATTACCATAAAGTCAGCCTATGTGTCCTTAATGAAAAAAGCTTAAGAAAGCGGATATTAGAAGAAGCTCATAGAACACCATATTTTGTTTATCTTGGTACAACAAAAATGTATAGAGACTTGAAGAAAATTTTTGGTGGTAAGGATGAAGAATAATATAGTTGGATTTGTCAGAAAATGCCTTACATGTCAGTAGGTGAAAGCTAAACATTAATGCCCTGTATAATCATTACAGCAAATATTGATTCCAAAATGGAAATGGAATAAGATAACCATGAATTTTATGGTTGGATTATCCAATGCCTCTCAGGATTATGATGCAATTTGGGTAATTGTGGATCGATTAACTAAGTCAATCCACTTTTTTCCCCATCAAGCTTAGTAGTTAAATTGAGTAGTTACCCGAACTCTATGTTGCTCAAATAGTTCGATATCATGGAATATACAATAAAGACTATCATTTTTTATTTCAATAATCGATTCACATCCAAATTTTAGAGAAATGTACATCAAGTGATGGGTATAAAAATTTCTTTTAGTACAACATTTCACCCTCAAATGAAGGGTCAAACCACGAGAACCATCCAAACTTTGGAAGTTATGTGAAATCTTATGAGATGGATTTTAAAGGAAGTTGGAACAAGAAACTTTCATTAATAGAGTTTGCTCGTAACAATAGTTTTCATGCCTCGAAGGAGATGTAATCCCTAATTCATTGGTATGAAACTAAGGAAAAAGTACTATCATCTATACATTAGACTGTTTGGGATACTTGAAAGAGCAGGTAATGTTGCTTATAAGTTGGCTTTACCTTTAATATTGGTATCTGTGCATAATGTATTTCATGTATTAATGCTAAAAAGGTATCTACTAGATCTATCATAAGTCTTAGATCATAATCCAATTGAGATTCATGAGGATTTGTCTTGTGAGGAAAAACTATTTAAGATCCTGGCACAAGAAGAGAAAATTTTGTCAAGGTTCTATGTCGGAACTATTCCATAGAGGAAGCAACTTGAGAATGAGAAGAAGACATGAAGAAGAATTACCCAAAGTTGTTCTAATTTTCATAGACAAAAATTTCCAAAGAGGGTGGATTGCAATATCCAAAAAAATTACTTCTTCAAGTCTAGAGTTAAATAAAGATTTAAATAATGAATCTCCTTAGAAATTTCAAATTATGTGAATATGAAGTTTTGCAACATAGATATAATGAAATCCTATGTGCATGATGTGTGCAAATTTTCATGAATTATGATGCATTTTATGTGAACAAATTTTGTGAGTTTGTAGTAAAAAAATTTGTTAGGTGCTTAAGGAGTAATTTTAGTGTTATAAGAATTTTTATTAAATCTAAATTTTGTGACAAATACTTATGAAGTAAATGTTTAATAATATGAGGATGAAAGTTAGATGATGTACAAAGAAAAAATAAGGTAGAAAATTAAATTGTCGACCAATATGTCGCAACATATTTTGAAATGGAAATGTAGTATAAGAATTATACAATATGAGATTATACAACATAGGAAATATATTAGATGGAATGAATGGAAGGTTATATGAATAATACTAACACTATTAGAAAATTTTTCACAGTATATATTTAAACTGTAAAAGATCAGAGCAAAGTCAAAAAAATGAAAATAAAGTCAAACTTTGCCTTTTCAAAATTATGGAAAATTCTTCACTTTAGGGGATAGAACTAGTTCTAGCGGGGGTATTCTAGCAAATAGTTTATTTACAGTTTATGCCCTACTTTGGCCTATAAATACCTAAGGTTGAATTTAAAAACATAACTTTTCTCCACATTTTTCCAATTCAAATCAGCCAGTTCTAGTCCTTTTTACTATCAAAATTTTGCTGGTTCCAATCTTTAATATCCTTAAAAACTAGGTTTAGCACTCTAGAAGAGAACAAAGAAGCTTTCAAAATAAAAACCCTATCCTAGTCTAACTATGTTTAGTAGTAATTTTGAAGCTTAAAGTATTGTTTTTGATGGAAAATTTGTGATTATGATATGGTTAAATTCTAGAAGTTACGAATTATTTTTAAAAAGAATTAGAGACTTGTGAATGTAAAAAATGAATACAAGTATTTTAGAAACTTTTGAACACAAACTCTAAGTAAGATTTTGTTTTAATTAGTCATGCATCCCAAGAGATTGACAAATGATATGGACTATGGCATAAAAAGAAAATTATATGGCATGAACTAGTTTATATGTTATGTGTTTAACAATATGTTAGAAAGTCTAAAAATGAACCTGCACACATCAAAAAACAAATTTGTTGCAGTTTTGTTGCAATAGAAATAACAAATTCTAGAAATTTGTGTATTTAGAGGTTAAATTAATTTCTGAGCTTAACATGAGTTTTATTGGAAATGTTGAAATAAATAACTGTTGAAGAAATTTTCTTTGAATTCCAATCAGATCAAGTAGAAAAGCAAGTTTTCAAATATGTCCGTTTTAAAAAATGGCCATAACTCCTTCATGATGTTTGATTTTAAAAAAAGTTAAAATACAAAAATTGTAGATCTCATCAAAATGTTAAGGTTTGTTAAATTATATTTTTGTCAATTCTACACAAAATTTGACTTATGAATTTTATGAGATTTAATTGCGGAATTCTCGAAATGATTTTGAAAATGAGCCTCGAACTCTTTAAATTAGTTTAAAGCTTCTTAACGAGGAACGTCCCTTACTATGTTAAGTTCAAAATCGCATGATGAAATATGACATACGATAATAGTATGTCTAAGTTAAGAATCAAAGAGAGTCAATAGAAAATATTTAAGCTAATAATTGAGTATAACTTTAACAGGATATAGAACCAACTTATAAAAGAAATGAATAATTTGAACGCTAGCGCAAAAACTAGGTAAGTTTTAAATCTCATATATAGCACGAGGAAGATGATTCTCGAGTGCTTGAACATGTGTGTAACGGATGTATGTTGTTTAAGAATCAATGTCAAACGTGAACTTTTTTTTGGGTGTGGTTAGTGGGCGACATGGGGCCTTCAGTGGTCTTTGATCATGTTTAATATATTATTTAATTAGAATTTATTTTTAATTAAATAAATAAGAAATTAATTATCAGCATCCGTAGATAATGATACCACTAATTGACTCACTCAGTTGGTTGGATACTGATTGGGTCTATAAAAGGAGATCTAGTCCTACTAGAGGGCACATCACCCTATGAGTACAGCAACACGTATTTTTGTCTCTCTCTCTCACTCTTTTCTTTTTCTTTTTTTTTTTCATTATTCTCTTGTAGGTTCTTGTGCTCTGAGTATTTTATAAATATTCTCGTAACTATCACACATCGCGAGCAAGGAGACTTTGATGATTAACACCATGGGACTACCAGAGAAAGATTCTTGAAGCGGTGACGTTAATGGTTTGTGATTGACACGGCATATTATGCTTTCATCAATCAAGTTATGGTATATGATATGTTTAGTATTTGTATGCTTAATGTTCAAAACACCATATCATGACATAAAATATGTTCATCAAATTTTTAAAAGATTTGTAAACTAGTGACATTAATTAAATGTCGTATTAGCTTTTTTGATATAAGGTTTAAAAGTCTCTTATAGAGATGAGCATTATGTAAAAATTAAAACTTATTTAAGGAGAGTATCGTGTTAAAGAATACAAGACTTTTGCAAGGAAAGCATCATATTATGTCAAAGTTACAAACTCGGTGTTCAATCATCTAGCATATTTGGTACATATACTTGGGTCTACATGTTCAAGATAAGTTAAAAAAGATGATAAAATGTTCATAATAAAACATAAGTGGAATCATGTATGTTATTATTGCTAGTATTCCTACGAAAAATGTTTTTTGAGATACATTTGAACTTTGCTGTGCAAAAGCTTTGTAAGTTTCACAATAATGATATTAGATGCATTTTCTCTTAAAATTATAAAAGGGGTATGAAAAGGTTAAACTAGTTACTATGTGACAATTATCTTTATAAAAATTTCAAATATTTAAAAAACAATTATTAATTATTGGGGACATTTATAAGTTTAAATAACGCATGGGTGCATATATAGTCACTCAAGTTGTGATTTTGGTTTGAGATTTTTCTAGGAATCATCAGTTTCATCAATACTTTATACATTTATTTACCTTCTCTTGTACGTGCTTATGATGTCAACAAACAAAAGAGTGATATGATATCATAATGTGAGATAGTGAGTTATTATAATTTTTCCATATAAATATATATAAAAAGACTGAATTATTTTTTAAGTGTACGCTAGGTCAGAACCATGATCAGTTTTCGCCATTGGTTGCTTTCCTAATATGGTTTCCTGATTAATATTAGGTGATATTGCCAATCCAACACAATTAGCAACCAAAGAATATATTATATGCATATGATTATGGCAATATTTCTATGATTCACTAAGATAATCCAGATTATGCACGATAATGGAATCCGTTACTTGCATGGACGACCTGTCCCCTTTTTTGTGTAATTGTTCATACCCCCACGCGTACAGAGACATACACACATTATATTTTTTATGCTACTTTACAGATCACACAGACACACACATAAAATTTTTTATGTTACTTTAGAGCGACACTAATTGCATCTTTTTTAATAAAATGCGAAGCAACAATTAGCATCAAGGCGAATCAAGCTATCTCGAATACAGTTTGTACCGTGAATCTCACATGATCTCACACCAAACCCTTCACTCTATTTTATTCAAATTATTAGCCAATAACAATTAAATAATTTAAGTTAAAGAGAAATATTGATCAGAAAGAGACAAAGATTTACTAGAATGTGGATATGTATTTCTGCTCTAGTGGAGATGTATATCATTTAATTATCTGTTACATCATGTTCGATTCCACTATTAGTGGATGTTGCAATATTTAAAATGAATGAAAGCGTAGAGCAAACGGTGGAGATCAAATGAAGTCATCGGCACTTAAATAAACATGGAGACTCAGGCCTGTTGAGTGCATATACGTGTCTCCACGTATGTTTCCATATTATATCACATACAGTGCATAAATTGTTATATGTGGAGAACCAACAATTTTAGTTGCATGATTAATTAACTTTATGTTTTTAAATAATTGGAAACTTATTCATTATCTCCGAAAGAAAGAAATCTTATTGGGCTTCTTTGTCATGATTAATTAGTACATTTCTTAAGGCATGGCATGGCACCAACATAACATGGCATTAATTTTCTATGTCATTTTTTTTTTCTTTTTGAAAAAGATAACATGGCGTTTTCAGCTTGGCTTTCATCAAGAAGGCCAAATAATCGAGGGCTATAGAGTAACCAAAAAGCACAAAAGCGTTAAAGTTTTTATGAAGACTTATGTGATAAGAAATTAGAATTGGTCTCTCATCTGGCACCTAAACGAGTCCAACACTTATAATTAGTTTTGTTTGCAAATGGAATTTTGTTTATATATTTATATAACACTTAATTTTGTTCCATATAACACTTAATACAATTCATTTTAATAAATTTAGTGTTATGAACGCACGTAAAAATAAGGTTACATTTACAAATGAAGTAAAATACAAGTGTCATACTAATTAGCGTGTCGGATTTCAACCAAAAAGTAAGAAATTGATATGAGTTTTTGAAAGTCATGAAATCATATCCGTAATATTGCACTAGTATTTGTCACGGTCTTTTTTTTTCCTTTAATTTCAATGCCCAATAGATTTATATCTAGCACTTAATAAATATAGTTCAATAAATCTAATATTACAAATTACATTTTAACATATTAATAGTTACACAAATATATAAACAAAGTTACATTTACCAACAAAAAAAGTTACATATATTAAACTGGTCCGAGTGTCGGTTTAAGTCAAATCTAGTTTTTTTATATTTTTCACGATAGCGTAATAATTACGTCGTTGACATGGGGAAACTTTGGCACATCTTAACGAGATTTAGATTCGTTAATGCTCCCAGCTCAGACAGTGACGATAGAGCAAGTTAAGGCTCCCTTAGGCCTAGCTGGTTCCTGTCACGCCCCGAAGTACGGGAGGTGACGTGGTAGATTAATTAAGTTAATTTAATAAGGATTTAGTTAAAAACAGGGTTTTTGAATTTAATTTATAAATAAAAATGTAATAATTTTAAAATTTTTTATTTAAAACGAGCAGTTATAATATTTGAACAAATGAGAATAATAAAATAAACAATAAAGAAACAGTAAAAAACAATCAAAATATGAGGTGAGGCGAAAATAGGTCCCACTGGCCCACATCTTGTGTACACACACAGTACTGACAATATTGCAATACAACCACAGTCCAAGAGAAGAGAGAAAGTTAAGAATTTACATGCCTTGATTTGTTGTACTACAACCTACCCAAATCTTCTACTGGTCGTAAGTCCAGACAGTGGACTCTTCTCCGATCCTAACCTGATATCCACCTATGGGGTAAGATTTTAAAACAAATAAAACGTGAACGAAAGGCTTAGTAGGACTATATTTTGAAAATATTTAACTTTAAATGAAACTTTGTTAATCAAATAAATACATAGAAAACGAACTAGAAAAAAAAAATAAATAGATGAAAATTTAATAAAGGCTTTATCTTACCAAAACAGTTTAAATAGGCCGACCAGAAAAATACCGTTTCCTTTTCCTAGGCAAACCATATGTAATTCACCACCGTAGTGGCCCAACTAGGTTTCGGGACCTGCCCCTAAGGTCGTGCACTACACGACCCTATCTCTGATATGGCATCATGCCCCAAAATATATATACATATATCTTTTCGTGAGTATTAAAATCTCTTTTTACCAAATATGATCATTCACATTCATTATAAGGTTTATTATGAAAGCACCTCGATCTATCGTTTTAGAAAACAGTCAATAAAATCCTTTTTTAATCAACCATTAAAAAACATTTTTGTTAAAATTTCATTTGAGGTCAAAACATTTAAAACTAGCTACCAAAGAAGGGGTAGAAGTCCTACATCAATACTCGTGTCGGTATCCTACACCATAATCTCGGTCCTCTATACGTTAGCTCCGTAGATCCACGCACAACCTTAAATGGAAACTAGGTCTATTAGTATCTAACCCGAGATATCCTAGGTTATTAAATCATCTCATGTTGTCCTGATGTGCCATTTAGGTTTATAAACTCATTTCATAAAGTTGGAATTTCAATCGGGGTTCAAAATAGTAAAAATGGGTGAAAAATCACAAAATTTCTTCATGCCCGATTGGCCTGCCGGTTGCCTTGGTTTGGCCGTTGAACTTTCCTAGGTTTGGCCTGTCGGTCGGATGAATCCAACTAGCCGAACACATGAATCCGGCCTATCGATCTGAAAAAATTCTAGAATTTTTCAAGCACAGGTCTCGGCCTCCCCGAGCCCAAATCTTCTATTTCAACCTGTTTTCTCAATTTTTAGGCATGGGTAATAGTCATAATCAATAGAAAAACATAATAGATTACTTTTTGATGCATCAAAACAAGTTTTATTGGAAAAATCCAAAAATGAGAAAAATTTGAGAAAAATGAAAAATCTTGTTTCAAATCCGTTTTTGATGAAACAAAGTTTATATTGTAGCTAATCTAAGTTCATCTAACCTAGATTGAAGGTTTTCTAAGCTTAGAAAAGCTTAGATTTCAAAATGCAAGAAAAATTGAAAAATTTAAAAAGTTTAGAAATTTTAAAAACTAACCTTGGATTAAGCTTTGATTCTAGTTTGTGGTTGCTCAATCGCGTTCCCAAGCCTTCAATCCACAATCCTGAGGCTTGAAATCGAATTTGGTTTAAAAAATTTTTAGAGAGAATGAGAGAGAAAGAGTGAAACCAAGAGAGAGGAAGAGAGAGTGAGAAAGATGAGCGAGAGAGGAGAGAGAGAAAATGAGTGAAAATGAGAGAGAGGTGAAATAAATAGAGAGAAATGAAAAGCAGTTTGAAACCAATACCACGTCCTGCACGTGGTATTTCCAAAGTGGGACATGTTGGTCATTTTGACAAATTGTTTTGTTTAAAAATTTAAAATAGCAATTAAAAATAATTAAAAGTAATTGAAAATCATTTAAACAATCAAAATAACATAAATTTAGAGATTTTCACGAAATGATCAAATTAAGTTTAAAATAATCCTTATGGCACACTAATCTACCATTTTACATTCTAATAACACTTAATAAATTTCAGGGTGTTACAACTTTCCACCTCTAAAAGAAATTTCGTCCTCGAAATTCACAAGTTAATTCAGAAACAAAACAAATGCGGATACAACTCCCGCATACTTGACTCTAATTCCCAAGTGGCTTCATCAACCCCGTGATGCTGCCACACGACCTTAACTAACGGGATCTCACAATGACACAAGCTAATCACTTTATGATCGATGATCTGGATCGGCACTTCTTCATATGTTGTATCTCCCTGAATCTGGATGTCCTAGAACGAAATGATCTTATCTTGCTCAGGTGGACACTTTTGAAGCATCGACACATGGAATACGTCATGAACATGCAAAAGTTTGGAGGAAGGTTGAGTTGATAAGCAACCACACCAACACTTTGAGTAATTTTGAACGGTCCAATATATCTTGTCGCGAGTTTTCCTTTTACCCTAAACCGTGAAATGCCTTTACGAGGAGATACCTTCAAGAGTACAAAGTCTCCAACCTCGAATTCCAAGGGTCGACGTCTTTTATCCGCGTAACTCTTCTGTCGACTCTGAGCTACTTTCAGTTGATCTCGAATCACGATGATCTTCTTATTGCTATCACGAATCTCATCCGGTCCAAGAATAACTCTATCTTCCAGTTCGGTCCAACACACTGACGATCGACACGGTCGTCCATATAATGCTTCAAACGGTGCCATACCAATACTCGATTGATAGTTGTTGTTGTATGTGAACTCCACCAGATGCAAATACTTCTTCCAGTTCCCACTGAAGTCTAATGCGCACACACGTAGCATGTCTTCCAGAATCTAAATGACTCGCTCAGATTGCCCATCGGTCTGAGGATGAAACACTATGCTGAAGTTCAAATCTGTACCCATAGCCTCCTGAAAGCTCCTCTAGTACTTGGCATTAAACTTGGTATCCCTATCTGATGTGATGGACGGAGGAACTCCATGCAATCTTACTATGTTCTGCATATACAATTCCCCAAGAATCCTTCTCGAACACGTCAATCTAAATGGAATGAAATGAGCTGACTTCATTAACTTGTCGACCACGACCCAAATCGCATCGTACCGCTGCTTCGTCCTCGACAATCTGGTAAGAAAATCCATCGTCACGTGCTCCCATTTCCACCCTGGAATAGAAAGTGGCTGAAGTTGACCTGCTGGCTTCTGATGCTTGGCTTTTACCTGAAGACAAGTCGCACACTTGGCCACATATTCTCGAACGTCCTTCTTCATGCCTCTCCACCAATAATGCCTCTTCAAGTCACGATACATCTTTGTACTCCCTGGATGAATGGCGAACTGAGACCTATGAGCTTCATCCATTACGGCCTTCGTTACTTCTGTGATAGCTAGAACCGCTAGACGCTCCTTGAAGTACAACGATCCATCTGCATGTATCCTCCATTCTTCGAACTGCTCTCCATTCTAAATTCACGTCCAGATTCCCTGATGGTGCTGGTCTTGCCACTGATTCTGCTTCACCATCTGAATAAGAGCTGGGGTCGTCTCCATGTGGTACACCGAAATGCGATTGTAGTCTTCTTGATACTGTAGACCAAACTCACTTACTATTGCATCACTTTTCTAATCTTTAAGAGCCAAACATGCGAGAATCCTTGAAGATTTTTGACTGAGCGCATCTACGACGACATTAGCTTTCTCGGGATGGTACTGCAACGTGAAATTGTAATCCTCCATGTATTCCATCCATCTTTGCTGCCTCAAGTTCAAATCCCTCTGAGTAAACAAATACTTTAAGTTCTTGTGGTCGGAGAAAACCTGAAATGTCACTCCATACAAATAACATCTCCAGATCTTCAATGCATGAATCACTACCGTGAGCTCCAGATCATGAGTAGGGTAATTTCGTTCATGAGGTCGTAACTGTCTTGATCCATATGCTACCACGAGTCCATGCTGCATCAACACACACCCGAGTCCACGCCCTGAAGCATCTGTGTAAGCCTTGTACGGCTCATCGCTATTGGGAATAATCAACACTGGTGCTGAAGTCAACCGATTCTTCAATTCTTGAAAAGCAAACTCACATTCTTCATTCCACTCGAACCTGACATTCTTCCTAATCAATCTTATCAATGGTGCTGCTACTTTCGAGAAGTCCTTCATAAATTTCCTGTAATATCCTACAAGTCCCAAGAAGCTGCAGATCTCTGCCACATTCCTCGATCGTTCCCATTCCACTATGGCTTCTATCTTTGACGGATCCACTGAGATACCATGCTCGGAGATAACATGACCCAAAAATTTGACCTCTATTAACCATAATTCACACTTTTCCTTCTTGGCATACAACTGATGTTTTCGTAGAGTCTGAAGCACGATCCTGAGATGCTGCTCATGCTCCTCCCAAGTCTTAGAATAAACCAGGATGTCATCGATGAACACAATCACGAACTGATCTAAGTAGGGCCTGAATATCCTGTTCATAAGGTCCATGAAAGCTGCTGGAGTGTTTGTCAATCCAAACGGCATCACTAGGAATACAAAATATCCATACTGAGTTCTGAAAGCTGTCTTAGGAATGTCTTCTTCCTTGATCCTAAGTTGATGATATCCTGATCTTAAATCTATCTTTGAGAAGTACCACGAGCCTCCCAACTGATTAAACAACTCATCGATCCTAGGCAGGGGATACTTGTTCTTCACTGTGACCCAATTCAACTGTCGATAATCTATACATAACCTAAGAGTTCCATCATGTTTCTTTGCAAACAAAACCGGTGCTCCCTACGGCGATGTACTATTTCGTATGTATCCCTTATCAGCAAGCTCCTGAAGTTGCTTCCTGAGTTCCTTCATTTCAGCCAGCGCCATCTGGTAAGGTGCTATAGAAATCGGTGCTGTTCTTGGAAACAATTCAATACCAAACTCGATTTCCCGATGAGGTGGTAATCCTGGTAGCTCGTCAGGGAAGACATCCTTAAATTCATCTACCATTGGAATCACTACATGTCCTCTCGAAACACTGGGCTCTCTTTCCAAATTCATGAGAAAGGCATAGTAAGTTGCATTCTTTCGCCCTCTGAGACACGCTCTTATAAGACGCTTACTTATTAATCGATCACCACGGTCCCCTTATCGGACACTAGGGTTACTTTCCTAAGCTGGCAGTCTACTACTGCATTATATCTAGATAACCAATCCATCCCTAAGATTACATCATAGGATCTCATGGGGATTATAATCAAATCACTTTTCAAAATCTCATCCCCAATCTTTATTTTACAAGCTTTACAAACACTATTCACACACACCCGCCCCAAGGGTGAAGCTATAACTAAGGGTTCGTTGAACTCTTCTATCTCTAATCCCAAGGCATGTACAAATGAGCTCGAAATGAGAGAATGAGTGGCACAAGTATCAAATAACACATGTGCTAAAGACTGAGAAACCATGATCGTACCGTCGACAACCGTGTTACTGGTCTGGACATCTGAACTCCCTGATGTCATCATATGAACCTGCACTAGAGCTTTCCCTTTTCCTCTACCAACACTATAAGATCCTGGGTTAGTTGGCCGATACTGCTACGATGATGGTGACTGCACACTGGCTGTACTTGACGTTGGGTACTAAGGGACGTTACGCTGAAAGTTCTGTGATTGGTGTCCTTGCGTTGAATATGGCAGTTGCTGAGGAGAGAACTGATGGAATGGAAGCTAAGGGTACTGCTGAGGCTGAGGTAAAGTCTGAAGCTGAGGCTGACGACTAGCTCCTTCTCCAGTCTGGAATCCTAGGCGAGCACTCCTGATCAGGCAATTCCTCTTGATGTGTCCCGGCTGTTGGCAATAGTGGCAATGGAAGCTGTAGGGGTTGTTGCGTCGGCTGCTGGATGAACTGCTGCTGTCGCTGTTCGCGCCACCCTGCTTGTTCTTTCTCGGAGTTGGTTGACTACTGATGCTCCTCCTGCCGCTCCTCTATGGTCCTCCTGACGTCTTAGCTCGATTCTCATAGTACTACACATAATCATTTTCCACTGATATTGCTGATGACACAAGCTCACCAAAGTTTCTGAGTCGCAGAGCAACTATCTATCGTCGAATAGGGGCTTTAAGTCCATCCTGGAATTTGACGCACTTCTTACGTTCTGATGCCACTACAGAGGGAGCAAACCTAGCCAATTCATTGAACTTTGCTTCATATTCCTGAACTGACATATCGCCCTGCTGCAACCTATAGAATTCTACCGCCTTTTGATCCCTGTATCCCTGCGAAAAATACCAATCGTAGAACAGCTCCTCAAACCTATCCCAACTGATGTTACCATTGTTCTCCAGGCGTTTAGCTTCCTTCCACCAAGTATTAGCACCACCCTCAAACTTATATGCCGCGAACTCCACGCGATACTTTATTGGCACACCAAGAGTATCCAGATGCTTCACGATCGAATCTAAACAATACTCCGCTACCTGTGGGTCCTCGGTTCCATCGAAAGTCAGCACAGATGCACGTCGAAACTCCTTAAAATATGAATGCCGGCAACTAGCCTTGGAATCGTCTGGTTTTGCCCTAGCTACCATCTGTTGAAATGCAGCAAACATAGCCCTCATCATGCCCTCGTCATTTCCAAACTCAACATCTGCTGTTGAACCACGTCTATGTGCCATTCTCTCACTTCTGAAAATAAAATTTGGACTGTCAGTGGTATTTCATTGTCGTACCTATGTGTGCACAATTCCCAAGGTTCATAACTTTGAGCTCTGATACCATTCTATCACGCCCCAGAGTACGGGAGGTGACGTAGTAGATTAATTAAGTTAATTTAATAAGGATTTAGTTAAAAACAGGGCTTTTGAATTTAATTTATAAATAAAAATATGATAATTTTAAAATCGTTTATTTAAAACGAGCAGTTATAATATTTGAACAAATGAGAATAATAAAATAAACAATAAAGAAACAGTAAAAAAATCAAATATGAGATGATGCGAAAATGGGTCCCACTGGCCCACATCTTGTGTACACACACAGTATTGACAATATTGCAATACAACCACAGTCCAAGAGAAGAGAGAAAGTTAAGAATTTACATGCCTTGATTTGTTGTACTACAGTTAAGAATTTACATGCCTTGATTTGTTATACTACAACCTACCCAAATCTTCTACTGGTCGTAAGTCCGGACAGCGGACTCTTCTCCGATCCTAACCTGATATCCACCTATGGTGTAAGATTTTAAAACAAATAAAACGTGAGCGAAAGGCTTAGTAGGACTATATTTTGAAAATATTTAACTTTAAATGAAACTTCATTAATCAAATAAATACATAAAAAATGAACTAGAACAAATAAATAAATAAATAAATAGATGAAAATTTAATAAAGGCTTTATCTTACCAAAACAGTTTAAATAGGCCGACCAGAAAAATACCATTTCCTTTTCCTAGGCAAACCATGTGTAATTCACCATCGTAGTACCCCAACTGGGTTTCAGGATTTGCCCCTAAGGTCGCGCACTACACGACCCTATCTCTGATATGGCATCATGCCCCAAAATATATATACATATATCTTTTTGTGAGTATTAAAATCTCTTTTTACCAAATATGATCATTCACATTCATTATGAGGTTTATTATGAAAGCACCTCAATCTATCGTTTTAGAAAACAGTCAATAAAATCCTTTTTTAATCAACCATTAAAAAACATTTTTGTTAAAATTTCATTTGAGACCAAAACATTTAAAACTGGCTACCAAAGAAGGGGTAGAAGTCCTACCTCAATACTCTTGCTGGTGTCCTATACTGTAATCTCGGTCCGCTATACGTTAGCTCCGTGGATCCACGCACAACCTTAAATGAAAACTAGGTCTATTAGTATCTAACCCGAGATATCCTAGGTTATTAAATCATCTCATGGTGTCCTAATGTGCCATTTAGGTTTATAAAATCATTTTATAAAGTTAGAATTTTAATCGGGGTTCAAAATAGTGAAAATGGGTGAAAAATCACAAAATTTCTTCATGCCCGGTCGGCCTGCAGGTCGCCCTGGTTTGGCCGGCCGAACTGCACAGTTCGGCCTGCTGGAAAGCCAAGTCCGGTCGGCCGAACTTTCCCAGGTTCGACTTGCCGGTCGGATGAATCCGGCCAGCCGAACACATGAATCCGTCCTACCGATCTAAAAAAATTCTAGAATTTTTCAAGCACGGGTCTTGGCCTCCCCGAGCCCAAATATTCAACTCCAACCTGTTTTCTCAACTCTCAAGCATGGGCAATAGTCATAATCAATAGCAAAACATAATAGATTACTTTTTGATGCATCAAAACAAGTTCTAACAAAATTTTTGGAAAAATCCAAAAATGAGAAAAATTTGAGAAAAATGAAAAATCTTGTTTCAAATCCGTTTTTGATGAAACAAAGTTTATAATGTAGCTAATCTAAGTTCATCTAACCTAGATTGAAGGTTTTCTAAGCTTAGAAAAGCTTAGATTTCAAAATGCAAGAAAAATTGAAAAATTTAAAAAGTTTAGAAATTTTAAAAACTAACCTTGGATTAAGCTTTGATTCTAGTTTGTGGTTGCTCAATCGCGTTCCC
>CAMOHE010048436.1:0-52573 GCA_946598075.1 Artocarpus hirsutus
ACTATGATATGTCATGAAGACTTAGCTATACAGGCTTCGTAATTCTATAGAGTTCGAGAGTGCAGCTCCAAGCTTTTAGTGGAGTAGCGTTGGAGTTGATAATTATGAAATGTATATCTGGGATATCGGGTTTCATAATTATCGGGAGCTTGAACTATATAGGTCCATATGGTCCCCTTTGCTAGCTTACAAAATCTTGTAACGATACGGCGTACTTTTTACAATAATTGGTGACTTATGTTGATTTATTAGATTGGTTGAAAATTTGGAAGAATCAAATAATTCATGTCTGTTTGTTGGTTGAATTAATTTTGTAAACAAAATTAATTCAAGATAAACTTGTTGAATTATTGGGGTCAGATAATTCTTATCTGTTTATCAGTTGATTTAATTTTGGATAAATTAAATCAAGATAAACTTGTAGAATTATTAGGAATCTATTTATTTTCTTAGAGATTATCTAGATAAAGTTGTTTTAATTAGATAACTTCTCTATTGGGTTATTTGAATTAAAACTGAGGCTTTATCCTATAGAATTTTAGGTGAAAAATAAAAGATTCGCGTGATTTTTATTTCGGTAGTTTGGCCTGCCGATCAGGCAAGTTCGGCCTGCCTATGGAAAAGTTTGGCCTGTCTATACGCGAATTAAAAATCGCGCGTTTTTACGCGTATCTTATCCGATATAGACCTGAATTTGGTTCTGTTTCAAATTTTTGAGACCTTATCTGATAAGGAATGACCCTAGACCCAACCTCTATAAATAGGGAGTGAGTCTAATGAGTTATTTAGATCAATAGAGAGATTAGGAGTGATACTCTACTGGTGAGAATCTGAAACTCCCTGAGAGCTCTTGTTCACAAATCACGAACACTAGCTTTGGGTTCTCTCAATTGATTGGAAGGAGAGTCTCCTTGAGGAAGAGCTGTACGTGTGAGCCCACACTCACTCCGATCCTGGATAGAGAATAGCAAAGAAGACCAATTGGTTGAAGCTCTTCTGGAACGTTACTTCTCTACACAGATTTCGGGAGCTTTTCGACGCATACAAGGTCCGTAAGATTAGGTTAATTTATACATATAGCATGTCAAACTTGTGTTTTGAAAAATACTCTGATTTAAAATTTTTAAAATTTCGCTGCGTATTATTTTTTCAACATATGATACTCAGTTTCGGATCGAAAAAGATAAGAAGTATATGTACATTATTATTGTAGTTTCTGGAAAGAAATAAATATCAAAAAAACTACCAAAGTTTTCCTCGGGATTGCATTACACATATTTAAAATGTGATTGAATCACATATGGTAGTTAAAGAAGATCCTTAGATATCAACATTGCGGCATGACCATTTGGGTCATCCTAGTTCAACAATGATGCGACAGATCATTGAAAATTTACATAGACATCCATTGAAGGGCCAGAAGTCCCTTCAAACAAGTAAAACTCCATCTGCAGCTTGTTCTCTTGGAAAGCTGATTTTGAAATCATCACTAGTCAAAATTAATAGTGAATCACGTATGTTTTTTGAACATATTCAATTTGATATATCTGGGTCCATTCATCCACTGTGTGGACCATTCAAATATTTTATGGTATTGATAGAAACCTCTAGTAGATGGTTAGATTTGTTTATTATCAACTCACAATATGCAATTTGATTTCTAGCCCAAATAATTAAGTTATGAGTATTTCTTGGTTATACAATCAAGAAAGTTAGACTTGTTAATGTTGGTGAATTTACATCCTAAGCTTTGAAAGACTATTGTATGTCAGTTGGGATTATTGTTGAGCACCCAATTGCTCATATACATACACAAAATGGTTTGGATAAATCATTAATTAGATGCCTCCAATTTATTGCTAGACCATTAATAATAAGAAGAAAGCCTCCAATTTCTATATAGGGTCATGCAATTTTACATGCTATGGTATTAATTCGCATCAAGCCAAGTGCTTATCATAAATACCCCCTTTACAACTTGCATTTGGTCAAGAACCAAACATTTTCCATCTAAAGGTTTTTGGTTGTGTGGTATATGTGCCAATTGCTTTACCACAATGCATAAAGATTGGTCCCTAGGGATGACTAGGAATATATGTCAGGTGCAAATACCCTTCTATTATTAGATATCTTGAGCCTCAAACAAGAGATGTTTTTATGGTGCATTTTGTTGATTATCATTTTAAGGAGTCAGTTTTCCTGATATTAGAGAGATAAGAAACATCTAGAAAAAAGAGATTACATGGTATGAACCATCTCTGTTGTATCTTGATCCTTACACATAATAGTGCGACTTAGAAGTGCAAAAGATTATGCACTTACAAAATATAGCAAATCAAATACCAGATGCATTCAGAGATACAAAGGAATGACTAGATCACATATACCAACTGCTAATGCTATTGCTCGAATCGAAGTCCCAAAAGGAAACATAGAAAATGCAATCACTCATGAGTCTACCGCACACTTGAAGCATGTAGACTGATTGGTTCTAGAAATAAAAATCCTTAGAAAAGAAAATAAGCTAAAAAACATGATGTTCCCAATATAGTGGAATGTGTTCTAAAAGAAACACAAAACGAGGCAAATCAAGAGACTTTTGATGTTAACCAAAACCTAGAAGGTTTAAAAAATCATGAAATCTCTATTGATTATGTAAATACAAAAGGATTATGGAAACAAAATAAAATGGAGGATATTGATCAAATATTTTCTTACTCAGTGGCATATTTATTAAAAGTGAGGATCCTAAACTAAGATCCATTATTGAGTATAAAAATAGACGCAATTGGACTAAATGGAAAGGCTTTGCAGGCTAAATTAAATTTGCTTAATAAGTAGTAGGTTTTTGGACCTATTATTCTCACACTTTAAGTTGTGAGACCGTAGTATATAAATGGGTTTTTGCACAAAAGCGCAATGAGAAAAACAAGATTATGAGGTACAAACCTAGTCTCGTTGCACAAGGTTTTTCGTAAAGACCAAGAATAGATTATGAGAAAACATATTCTCTAGTGGTGGATGCAATTGCGTTTAGATATTTAATCAGCCTAGCAGTTTCTAAAAATTTAAAAATGCATCTTATGGATGTTGTTACAGCTTACTTGTACAAATTGCTTCATAGTGATATTCATATGAAAATCCTTCAAGGATTTAAGATGCTTGAAGCATCAAGTTCCAAACCCAAGGAAATATATTCGATCAAGTTTCAGAGATCGTTGTATGAGTTGAAGCAATCCGAATGCATGTCATATAATCGTTTAAGTGAATATTTGTTAAAGAAAGGATATGAAAATAATCATATACGCCTATATATTTTTATTAAGAAAACAACATTGGGATATGTGATTATTACTATCTATGTTGATGACTTAAACATCATTAGGACTCGTAATGAAATTCTTGAGATAGTGTTATACTTAAAGGAGGAATTTGAAATGCAAGACCTTAGAAAAACCAAGTATTATTTTGGTTTACAAAATGAGCATCTACAAAATGGACTACTTTTGTGTCAATTGAACTATATTAAAAAGGAATAGATCACTCAAAGTGGAAGCAAATTCATTCCATCAATGTGAAGATAATGAAGAGGTTATTGGTCGTGAAGTACCATATCTAAGTACAATTGGAGCTCTTATTTATCTTGCTAATTGTACAAGACTAGATATTGCTTTCACTATTAACTTATTAGTAAGATTTAGTTCAACTCCTATACAGAGACATTGGAATGTAATTAAGCACATATTTCATTATATTCAAGGAACAATTTACTTGCGTTTGTTTTATCCTAGAGGATCAAAACAAGGACCAATTGGTCATGCAGATGTAGGTTATTTGTCAAATCCATATAAAGCTAGATCTCAAAGTGGATATGTGTTCACATGTGGAGGTACTGTAATTTCTTGGCATTCACAAAAGTAAACGTTGATTGTTACTTCATCAAATCATGTTGAAGTTATTGCGCTCCATGAGGTAAGCCGAGAATATATGGTTGAGATCCATGACTCAACATATCCAAGCAGCTTATGGATTACCACTCAACAAGGATCCAACGATGTTGTATGAAGACAATAATATATGTGTCACTCAGATAAAGGAAGGAAACATCAAGAGTGACATAATGAAACACATACTCTCAGAATTTTTTTCATTTACCTAAGAGCTTGAAAAGAATAAAGACATTGATGTTCAACACACTCGCTCAAATGACAACGCTATATATCTTTTTACAAAGGTACTTCCCACATCAACTTTCAAAATATACATAGTATCCGGATGCATCATCTAAGAGATTTGTAAAGAACAACTAATGTCAACTTAAGGGAAAATCTATACCAACTATACTCTGTTTTCCTTGCTATGGCTTTATCCGATAAGATTTTCCTAATAAGGTCTTTAATGAGGTAGCATGGAGCACCTATACAAGAATGATGTACTCTTTTTACCTTTGCTATGGTTTTTATCTCACTAGGTTTTTTCTAGCCAAGATTTTTAATGAGGCATCATAAATACTGGATATCCAAGGAAGAGTGTGTGAATTAATGTCATTATTTGATTGAAAAGCCATGATTAATGTTGGTTGTCTACCGGTATCTATCTTAGGCAATGAAGTCAATATGTAAATAGTATCAAAACTTTAACTATAAATATGGAGGTTTTGCCTCCATCTAAATAACAAGTTCTTCATTAGAAAACTAAAAAATCTATCTCTCTATCTCTCTCTTTCTCTTCTTTTAAAGTTTTGTATCTTTCAATTTTATATTCTAGTTTTATAACAAAAAAAATATTTATTTTAAAAGTAAAATAAATAATACCTCATATTAAACCAAAATCAAATCTTAGATAGATACTAGATGGATACAGGATCACACCGTTGGAGATAGTTGTAATACGTGTCACCCTCCCATTGGAGGAATGAAATCATGCCCACCACCCCTAGAGATAGATGTGATTACTAAGTAAATCCAGGTGAGATTTTATAAATAGACCTCAGAGACTCTATTTTCAATAGCGTATCTAAATCCAAGTCTAGACTTTTCTCTGGCCATCATCTATTGTTCTTAATCAGTCTCCCCTTTAGAGTTTTAAAGAACATTTGCCAGGAAAATTTAGAAGGAGATATTCATGAGATTTTTCAAGGAATCTCAATGGTGCACGCACACTAGTTGATTCCAAATGAGGAGAACAGCGAGGAAGATCTAAAGGTTTTAGAACATTTAATCATCCAGAGCTATTTCCAAACCTGTAAGTTTTATTTTTATCAATTATTATATATGGCAACACGAAAAGGATCTTAAAAGTTTAAGAAAAATTTTAAAACCCTATTACCTTGCTCTTTCCTAATTTTATTGGAAGTTTTTTGGGAAAACCAATAGCATGCACTATGGAGATCATGTTTCTTCCATTAGTAGGTTGGTTGAGATTATGTTCCTCTTGTCATTTGCCACTCTAATGAAGGCATTTTGTGTTTGCCACTGACAATCCGATGATGATTGTCAAAGTTTAGTTTCCATGGTCAAAGTTGTAGCCCTTGTTTGCCACTGAATTGATCATCGGCATGTGGGTCCTGAAGCCTCATGATAGCATTGACAGTGATCATTGGTGCTCGCGGTGGTGATGGTAGGGATTGTTAGCGATAGTGGTGACAATGATCATTAGTAGTAACCATTGCAAAGGAGAGGGGTAGAAGGGACATCTTAAGGAAGGGGCAACGGAGAGAGAAAGAGAGAGGAGGGAGGGATTTTAAGGTTAAATAAGTAAAAGATTGAAATTGGCCTCCTATTATTTTAGAATGTTTAAAAATATGCTATTTACTTTCCAATCTCTTAAAATTCGATCTATTTAGTACAATTTTCTTTTTTCTTCCTACAATCTTTATTATATAAAAAGTTTCCTTATGAACTTACTACAATAATTTCATTTAAATGTGCTACAAATTAAACATACTCTCCCAATGTCCTTTTAACTACTATTTTCTCAAAAATATCTTTTCTCTAAATTATTCAAGTTCTTCAAGTATTTCTTTCAAAAGTACCCCTACCATAACTTTTTTTACAGCCATCTAAATTATTGTTTTCTTATATGTGTATTTTAATTAATTAATTTTCTATTTGATACATGCTGAAATTGTTATGACAAATGTGTTCTAAATTGTCGATGCATAAAAGAAGGCATCATAGACACGTTTTTCTATTCTCTCTAAAATAGGAGGCTCCACTAGGGTTTTGTAGAAGTGTTCTTTGTCGTCCCCTCCCCTTCTTAGACCAAAAGTCAGTGCTGGCTTTGGGCTGGCTGTTGGAATCTTTGGTCCATGAGTGGGGGCGAACGAGATGCATAGGGCTTAGAGGGAAGATAACCACAGATAAGAGTTAGGTGTTGTCTTTTTTTGGGGATATGAGGTGAAGGATCTGGTGGAGGTCGTGGCTGATGAGGAGGGCCGAGGCCACCTTGGGCAATTCTAGCAAAGTTGCAGGTCTTTGAGTTCAGGGAGGTTGGAGGCCGGACGCTGGAGATTCTAGGATGGGAATAGGAAGATCAAGGCAAAGGGCGGCGAGCGAGGAGGGTGTAGAAAAAGGAGAAAGATCCAGCTATGGTCAGATCGAGCAGTGACAATGGGAAGAACAGCAGAGGTTTTGCTTGTTGGTTTTCCTTTATTCATCAAATTTGACTTGGATTTGAGATTAGTACCCATTGAATCGACTATAGATGGTGAAGCTTATCGAAGTGCTAGCCGGACCACGGATCATTCGAACCTGCATAGACTATGGAAGCGATGCACTTGTTTGTGTCTATATGTTATCTTTCTTTTTTTAGTTTTGTTTAACGTTTGTCTGGACTTATTTAGAATAAAGACGGTGGTTTCCTCACCTCCGTTTTTGTTAAGGTTTTTAACAAAGGATGTGGCCTTCCACCTTTGGTCTCTGTTTGTACTTAACACCCACTAATTAGCAACGTTGTCTATGCGATTGGTGGTTAGATTTGGATCTAGGCTAGGTTGTATGTACCCTTGTTGGGGTAGCTTTGATTTTGGTCGATTGGTATACTTCATCAACTAAAGTGGTTTCTTCTAATGAGCTGTTGATAAGCTTTGTGTTGGGTGTCGAATAAGTCTTTCCCCCTCAAGGTCTCGATACCATTTGTTCTCCCTATGCTTCCGTAATGCCTCAACCCTTCATAGGGCCCACCTAGTGGGACCCTATATAGTCGGGTCTTATACTCATTACTCATACATACTGTCCCCTTTGGGTACCCAGTAGCCCTTAGATATTTCTTTGCATCCCCCCAACACTTGAACCCATTACCTCCCTACTTGTAAGGTTCTTAAGTCAAGTATTGGTACCAATTAACCTTGGTCTCGACTATGTTGGGGGTCTTGTAATGTGGGCCACATGAGGATAGTACGTATGAGTAACAAGTACAAGACCCGACAATACTGGAGGGTCTTGCAAGATGGGTCCCATGGGGGCTAATGCATTACAACTTCATTTGATTTTACTAGTGGATCCAGTCATTTGTCAAGATCTTTTCTGCCTATAGCGAGCGGTCTTATGCAACTTTATTAGTACTATTTTTAGTTGAATGAAGTTATATTTTGCTTTTGTCAAAAAAAAAAAAAGTTCATTTTACTCAAAAAAAAAAAAAAAAGCTTAATTGTCTATGCATAGATAGGATTCAACTTTTTGTTTTTTTTTCTTTTTTGTTTTTTTTAAGGAGTTTTTTTTCTTAAATCTCATATTTTAAATTAATTGTTCATACTTTTAGTAATGAGTTCCTATTTGATTTATTTTCTACAACTTTTAAACAGTTAAGAGCTAAAATAATATTTAAATTATAATTACTGAGGATGTTCTTTGGTATTTCAAAACCTCTTTCTAGTTAAAGGGTTTTTTTTAGCTCGTTCAAAAAACTTGAGGAATACTTCTCGGATAATTTAATATAAAGGAGATTTTTTGAATTACAAAAAATGTAGGAATGAATGTTGTATTTAGCAAAATCTCTGCGAGACTCAGATTTTCGTCTCATTTCAAAGTGATGCTTAGCTATTAAATTGCAGAGAAAATTACATGTTATGAAATATTTTTAAGAAACATGTTTATTTGTCACATTTAAATAAATTTGTGTAATATATCATTCATATTATATATTAAGTTGTGTCATATTTAAACATATAAGGCATTTATAATAGATAAGTTTTAAAAGACACTTATAATAAATAAGTTTTAAAAGAAACTTTGTTTATAAAAATGCCCCAAATTGTACCCTCATTGGCGAGTGATACTTCTACCCGTGTGAGCAGTATGGTGCTTGTCAACGAAACCCTAAGATATATCTGAGGGTCCTTGAAATTTAGATGTAATTTTAACCACCAATTATAGACCTATAGCTCCAAACCACTCATCCACCTTTATTGGACTCCAAACGGATCAGGATATGTGTCATCCCAAATCAACGGCCCCCAATTAATAGCATCCTCCTGTTGATTTTTTCAACTCATGCTCATCTCGTGCCTCTCTCTCCTCCTCCAAGAACTAATCCTAAAAGTTTTCCTTTTTTTCTCATAATTCTACACATATATCATTGCAGAGAGAGTCAGCACAGAAAATTTTGAGCTCCAGGATATGGCTGCCTGTGGAAGTTTTCAGCACATCTTTGAAAACCCAACAATTCTTGAATCCCTCTCACCATGGAGCCAAATTAAGCCTGTAAAGAAGCCATCAAATGTAGAAGAGTCCTCCTTCACTGAAATATTTGGTGAGCTTCATTTCAAAGAGAATTCTCTGTTTCTATCTTCATTTTCTTCTTCGTCATTATCGTCAGCTCCTGTTTCTTCCTCATCATCTTCTTCTTTGGTAGATTTAGATCCCCAATCCAAGTCTGAAAACTGCTATCATGAGGAGAAAAAGATCATAACCCCATCATTTGAATACTCCTTCTCAAGCTCCAAGTACAGTGGTTCCCACAGAAAAAGTGACAGTTTCTCATTAAGGAATTCAGAGAGCTTGCAACATTGCACAGAGGGACTTGGGTTTGAGAGTTCTGATTATAAGGTCGAGGACTTGACAAAGAATGTTCACAACTGGCAGAAACCAGATCAGGAGAAAGAGAAACCAAGTGTTGACAGATCAAAAAACTCTTCATGCATCAGCGGCGAAAACGTAAAGAGATCCAGGACCGCGGCTGCAGGCGGCAGAAAAGGTGGAGTCCCGCCCCCAATTTCATGTCTGAGCAAGAGTGGACAGCCTTGGGTTTGCTTCAAGTCTTACAAGCACGACGGGAGGTTTGTGCTGAAAGAGATAAGAGTTCGCAGCCAGGAGTTTCTGCATGCATGCAGAGAGGACGGTCGTCTGAAGATGCACTTTGTTCAGCCAAACGACGAAATCCCGCAAGAGGAAGAGGAAGATGAAGAGGATAATGCAGAGGATCCAGATTATGATCAGGAAGAAGATGGTGCGGATAATTACGACGAAAAGAGCGAGGAAGATGATCAGTAAATGCATGGAAGATCTGAAGGACTTGTCAATAAGGTTTTCTTTGTAATTCTCCACTCTCAGAAAAAGAAAGAAGAAAAAGAAAATGTCAAACAAATTTATATCGAAGAAATGTGATTTTGGTAACAGAGGGTTTCTTTTTTTTTTTTTTCCCCTAGAATTTGAAACCCTACTTTCATTCGCTGGATGCTGATGCATTTTGTTGAAAGGACTTTTGGTTTGGAAAGCATTCTTAAAAAGGATGAAAAAGAAATTCAAAATCATAGTGATTGAGGGTCCTCCACTCCTTAATATTCTTTGGAAGAAAGCTTGTAGAAAAAAGCCCATCGAAAAAAGAAAACTTAATTTTCCCCCAAACGCTTGTTTAGATGTGCCTAAACTCAAAGCTTGATAAGAACGTTCAAATTTACCCCGGGTCTCTCTCTCTCAAACTCAACTTCTTTTACGTTTTACCTTGGGCTTAAAATCAATTATACATTCAAACGTTAGTTCAAACCATTATGACTATAGTTTCAAACCATATTTTTCAAACTTTTTATCTTGGGCCTAAAAAATTCAAACCACCATGATTACAGTTTTAAAGCACACATTTTAAACTTTATATCTCAAACCAAAAAATTTAAACCACCATAACTCAAGTCCTTCAAACAAACAGACCCTTACTAAGAGATGGCTTCATGAATATGTCTGTAATTGGTGCTTAGGCTGAGCGATGTAAAAAGACATTATGTGAAAGCGAACACCAACAGAATTTTCTCCACCAGACGGACAGTAAGACATGCACTTGTCCCGTCTTTGGAATTTCATGACAATATTTGTCGTCCTCTTAGAAACGTATGGCATTCACTGAAGCCAACGATGCCACTGAGAATATGAACGTTCAACGGCTCTCCTGTTCCAGCATAGCTCGGCCAGTAATCTATCTGCCGACCATAGTGACTACGTATTCACAATGATTTCCAGATGTGATATATCCATTTTGAGATTCCCGATCTATTCTCCAGATCATTTTGTTGAAAGGGGTGAGCGTGACATGGTCACATAGATAACATAAAAACCTACTTTATTTAGCAAAATAATAATAATAATAATAATAACAATAATAATAGGAATTATTATCACTAATGACTCTATTTAGGTTCCAATTATTAATACTAATAACCTTTAAATTTTAAGTTCTCTCTTATTTTGTCCCCTAAACTTTAAAAATCACTACTTTACTCACCGAATTTTTTAAACTTCTCATTTTGCCCCTAGATTTTAAAAATCATATTTTGTCCTTAAACTTTCAAAACTCCTTATTTTGTCTCTTATTTTTTGATTTTTCATTCAAATAAACAAAATTAAACCTACGTGATTCACACATGGATCACCTGTATAGGCAAAAATATGATTTTATCACCTCCAGGTTGCATTTCATGTTTACTCTTATTTAACTTTTTTTATATGCTCTAATTTAAGGTGGCATACTTTTCGATATTGTTCACTAATATCTTCTCATCTTAAATGCTTAACACATCTTTTTTGGTATTCAAATTCAGATATCGACAGATAATTTTGACTTATTAAATGAGTTACGTATTAAAAATGAGAAAAAATATACAAGTAAGCCTTTAATAAATGAGAGTTCAGATATTAAAAAAAAAAAAGTATCAACGTGAAACAAAACTCATGAGTGATAAAATCTTATTTTTACCAGTACAAATGACTCATGTATAAATCATACGAGCTTAATTTTATATATTTGAATAAAAAATTAAAAATTTAAGAGGCTAAATAAAGAGCTTTAATAGTTTAAAGGCAAAATTGTAATTTTTAAAATTCAGAGGTAAAATGAAAGGTTTTAAAAGTTCAAGAGATAAATTAATAATTTTTAAAGTTTAAAAGGCAAAATAAAAAGATACCTTAAAATTTAGAGACCATTAATGTTAATAGCCTTAATAATAATAATAATAGTAGTAATAGTTGGAGGAGGAGAAGGAAAGAAGAAGTTGAGAGAGACACCCATTTTTCACATCCTAACTCTAACTTGAGTCGGGATATTTTGCAGTGCTTAAAAAAAAAAAAGGGTGTTTTGTGGACCCAACAATACAAAAGTGTGGGATTTGATTCTCAACAAACACCTGGTTTCACCTAAAAGTTTGAACAAAAATTTAAATTTTTATGAAGAAAAACACTGTAATAAAATGGCTTGAGTAGTGATATGAACTAACGATACAAACGGCCAACAAGTCTCTCGAAGAAAACGACTGCAAGGGTTAACAAGCTTAAAGCTTACTAAAAATCATGTCAGAGCTGCTTTGCAAAGGTCAAGCTCAATCGCAAGAAACACACCTAGTTTATTGATACTTCATTTAAAACATTATACCACAGGAATTTTTCTCCATAAGATTTTCTCGCTTCCCCATTCCTGAAGATGGTACACGACAAAGATGAGAGTTTAAAAGCATCTTGATTTGTTAAAAGAGAGGCATGATTCGAACAGGCGAAAGTTATATCAAGATGCGACACTGCTGCCATCTAATGTAAGTAGCACCTTGTACAAATCTGGACGCCGATCGCGAAATACTCCCCAGCTATGTCTTTGTGATTTGATTCTATCCAGATCAAATTGTGCAACAAGAACAGCCTCCTCTTTGTCATCAGCAGCTGCAACAATTTCTCCAGTGGGTCCTGACATTAAAGTATCTAGGGTCATATACTGCCAGCTAATAATACACAAAAAGTTGATTATACTAAGCTTGAACTCTGAAAATGTAGACAAAGCAAAGGATCAAATACCTGCTATAAAGGAGTTCCCATAAAATGTTATTTGACTCTCACCATGCTCCGTCTCAATTATCTCCTTCCCTATACGATTTGAAGCAACCAGAGGTACCTGAGTTCGCCAATAATAGATTTAAACTTTTTCTCTTCATATTCGACAAAAGGAAATATAGAACTGAGACTTCGTGAGCTTTGTCAAAATAACGCGCAAACTGAGAATACTTAAATCTCTTAAAGGGTAAAATACTCCTCCACTCCATCAATTAAACTTGCAGAATAGACCCTTTTCTTTAAAACGTATCCTTCAATTCTCTTTCAAAAGCCACTCAATCTATAACTGTACATCCTAATAATTAAATAATTGAAGTATTTCAATAATACTTCATTCCTAGGAGTGCCAAGGATAATAGAATTTTTTATTGTAGGGATGATAGTTTTGTTGTATGGGATAGAGTTAGATACTGGGTTTCATTGCGGGTTTACAGGGACACAGAATTTGGAAGTCCATAGTTCTCAGATTTAGTCAGGAGTTGGGCACCCTTTTTGTAGCCCTTCTCAGTTTTTTTCTTTTTTTTTTTTTTTTGAAGATTTCTCATCCTCTTTCTTTTGCATTCTGGTGATTTTCAAAAAATATGGTTTTTGTTTGAAAAAATAATTAAATAGCTGAAAGATATTAATGTACAAAATCTAAATTATGACGTCCCAATCTACATTTTTTAAAAAAGATAACTGAGTTTAGATCTTTCTATTTTATCACCAATCATTATTAACAGTCAAGGGGGCTAGTTTTATCAATTTTGATCGAGTGATATTCGGAGCTCTGCTGTTTGTTTAGAAAATTTACGGGGTGTCGATCATATTTTGACCTTTTGAATAGATATTGAAAATAATCAGGGACTGCCTACTGATTTTGAATATATATTCATAAAGGTCAAATTTTTAAGGAAATCTTTCCTATTTTCTTGAAAATTTTTTATTTCGGTTTCTGGTTTCAAAATAAGTAGGCAGTCCCTGATGCAAATTGACAAAGAAAACATGCTTTGAAGCTACTCGATTTTATATGCATTCTATGATTTAAACTATCAAACGCATATTGCTGATCCACGAGTGTAGTTGATTTTAACCGAACAAAAAACTGAAAAATCACTTCTCAAGAAAGACAGAAAACAAGGATTGGAGAATGTACCAGATTAGCCCCAGCATGTCCTTGCATAACTCGCTTCCAGTGATCACGTGAATCAAGTTTTTGATCTTGAGGTTCAGAACCTATAGCAGTAGGGTAAAACAATATCTCTGCACCTTGAAGAACCATCGCTCGGGCTGCCTCCGGGAACCACTGATCCCAGCAAATTGCTTATGCAAACATGCAGACGCTGATTTAGTTTCCCATATTACTTGCCACACAGGTAAAATGACAACAATGTGTATGAGCTGTATCAAACTTTTCTACAAGTGTTGACATTCTAAATGGTGTTTTCAGTAACCACATTTAGATTTGCATACATGAAGCTGGAGAGCACATTCAGAATTTTGAGATATTGCCTTCCTTTGAATTCACAAATTCTTACTGGAATGCAATACAAGTACACAATAAAGCGTACTTTAAAGTTCATGAACAAAACTTAATTATGAAGTGTAGAATCTTCTTACCAACTCCAATTTTTGCAAACGTCGTTTGGAAAACCTGTTTGTCAACAGCATCACTGTAAGTTAAATCCCTACAAAAACCAAAGCATAAAAGTACAACCTAAAATACAGGGCAAATTGCAAATTAGTACCCTCTGTTATATTGAAATATACGCTTGATATCCTATGTTTTGTGACATTTAATATCGGTATCTCGACCTTTTTGAAAATCTCTTTTTAGTACCTCGGAGCCTTTTTTTGAAACACAAAAAGACAAACTTACCCTTGTTATAAAATATAAACAGTTAACCAAAAATTTTTAATTAAAGAAACCCAAAAATTGAAGGGAAAAAAAAAAGAGCCAAATCTCCCAAGTCCTCAATCTTGACCATCATTTCCTCTATTTCCTTTCTCAACCTCTTGTTCTCTGCTTCCAAGCCTTCGATTCGCTTCGAAGCTCTCTCCAGCTTGGCTTCTTTGTTCGAAATCTCGTTCTCGAGTACCGGAACAATGGCAACAAACTTCTTCAGCAGCTTGTGCTAGAGAAGCTCGGTCTTCAAGCGAGACTCTCTCTCTTGAAGCTCCTCCATGAGGCAGAGGAGCTCCATCACATCCGGTGGCATGGGCTGGACCAGGGCGAAGGATCGAGGGAAGTAGACGTCGAAGGATCTCAAGAAAACCGCATTATGAGAAGACACCTAGGCCGCTAAGCTCAAAGACAGCTATGCCAGTGTCGTTGGCGGTTTTGGCTTCAAATGGGTAGGCAATTTCTGAAAGCCCATTGCCATCTTCATCTTCCCAAGCCACCATTGGAGGAACATCGTGGGAGAGGGGAGACCTTTGACTACCAGAGTCAGGGAGGGAGCTGAGCTAGGGTGGAAGGACGGGGACGCCATGAGTGTGTTGGATTCAATCGGAGCCAAACGCGGGGGAGAACAGAGACCCGAAACCAACAACGCCATTTTTTCTAGATCAAGATGAAGAAGATGAAGAAGAGGATTGAGTTTTTTTTTTTTCCCAGATCAATTCTTTTTTCAGTGTTTGCTTGTAGATCTTTTTTTTTTTTTTTTCATACGAATCGGGTGATAAGTGAGCAAGGAACATGAAGGAAGATGATTTTGTTGTTGTTATTTTTTTGTTTAAGTTGGTAGATCTGAAAGTGAAATAAGCGAGTTGGGACTTGGGAGGTCTAACTCTCTTTCTTTTTTTTGGGTTTTTTTTATTAAAAATATTTTGTCAACTGTTTATATTTTATAACAAGGGTAAGTTTGTCTTTTAGTGTCCCAAGACAAGGCTTTGAGATATTAAAAAAAGATTTTTTAAAAGATCAACGTATCGATATTAAATATTACAAAACATAAAGTACTAAACGTATATTTTAATATAACAGAGGGTACTAATTTGAAATTTTCCCTAAAATATATATTGTTGATGCACAATTTGTATGTTTCACTAGGGACGTCTTGTTGGTCAAAACCTTTGCTCCACATGGTTGCACCACAAGAAGAGAAGGCTACTGAATAGGTGCTCCCAAGGTGACTCCAATGCTTAAATGAAACATGGATCCTAGAATGAATGTGTAGGCGACATGATTTTGATGAAAAGTTGTTATGATCCTACATCGACCAAGTATGAGATTGGTTGATGGCTTATAAACCTATGGGCTCCCTCTCTCTATAAGCTGATTTTTAAGGGTGAGTTCTACCCATGAGATTGTGGCAATTGGTAGGGGCCTAGTATAGAATGAGTTCCCATCAATTGGTACGAGAGCCAAACCCTACGCTCCGCCCATGTTGTGGAAGGGACAACCTAGGAAGGCTAAAGTCAGCCGCCGTGGACGTTGGTGTCAAAAACATGGTGGTATGTTATGATCCCACATTGACCAAGTATGGGATTGGTTGATGGCCTATAAACTTATGGGCTCCCTTTGGCTACCGGTTTTTAGGAGTAAGTTCTACCCTTTGTAATAATTGGTGGACCTAGTCTGGGATGGATTCCTATCAATTGGTTTCAGAACCAAAACCCACGCTGGGCCCACATTGCAGAAACGGCGACCTAGGAAGGGGAGGCCAAAGGGGGCCACCCGAGTGGGCCACCTAGAGTGGGCGCCATGGGCGCCATGGATGTCGGTGTCAGAAGAATGGTGGTGTTTTATTATCCCACATCGACTAAGTATGGGATTGATTGTTGGTTTATAAACTTATGGGCTTCCTCTCCCTACAAGCCGGTTTTTAAGGGTGAGTTCTACCCATGAATTTGCGGCAATTGGTAGGGGCCTAGAATGGTATGATACCCATTTTTCTACTTTTCCTCAATACATGCAGGCGTTAAGCCGCACGTATAGGAGAGTGTGCATTCCAAAACCACTTGAGTGGTCAGATGACCATTGTGCTGATCAACTTGGCTGGCCGAGCAGGCTAGGAGGTCAACGACCAAGTAATTTGTCATCTGAGTGATTAGGTGCACAAGGCAACGTCGCCTTTGGGCTTTGTTCTAGGTAGGTCGAGTGCTATCTCTCGGCATCTACGGTGGTCTTCAACTCTTATTGTGGCGCTTCGAGAGTGACCTAGTTGGTTAGATGCTACACAGGCCCAACATTCACACTCCAAATTCCTCGACATGGGTCTCAAACAAGCTAGAACCTTACTTATTTTTCTCCAACACACTTGCTTAGGCTCGTCTAAGACCCACGCCGAACGTAGAGAATAGCCACCTTGTTAGCTCAACTGAGCACCTAGTTGGCTTGGCTAGCCAAGTTAATCAACACTACCATTGTCCAACCCTCTTCAAGTCCAATACGTAAATGCACTCTCCTAGACATATGAACTTGACAAGCACATGGATTGAGAAATAGCGAGAAAGTTTTAATCATCTTTTGTCCCCTACGTACACTGCAAAAACCCCTTATTATGATGAGAAAAGGGTTCCAACACTTGGCTCTTTAGCCACTACTCTCTCACTCTCTTCAATTACTCCACCCAGCTTTCCACCGGAATCCTATTGCCTTTCTCTTACTTTATTAAGGCATTGCCATTAATGCACACTTAACACCAATCTGTGCTCACTCATTCTATGACCCATGTCTAACTTAAACATTGAACCAACCACCCACCACCAATAGGTTCTCATTTTAAGTTGTAGGTTCTCGTGGAGTAAAGTTTCTGATCAACAAGCGTCCACAGTTGAAAATACAAAACGTGCTTCAACAAATAGAACTAGCAATTGTATTTGGCACCCACAAATACAACAAAGCATCCACAGTTGAAAAATACAAATCGTGCTTTGGCAAATAAAACTAGCAATTGTATTTGGCACCCACCTTGAAACCAGTGTCACCGGGATTAAAGTAGAACTTTTCTTGATAGCCTGTTGAAGAGAAGTTAATGAACAACAAAATATAGATATTACAAATTTAAAATGTGTTTATCTTCTAAGGTTATTTAGGATTTATATGAGTTCATTTATTGTTAGCCTTTTATTATTATTATTATTATTATTATTGTTATTATTATTAGTATTATTATTAGGGATTCTTCAATGATAAATAGGCACAATGATTCCATTTTCACTTTGGACTTTGACAATTGATGTGAACATCCACATTGCTTCTCTATCGTTCATCTTCTCTCTCTGATTTCTTCTCTCCTCTTCCTTCTATAGTATGCTTCTCTCTTCCTTTCTCTACATTTGTTTATTCTATCTTGGTCTGGCATAAGAACTACTAGCTCTAAGCAAATATGACACAACACATAAAAACAATTTATGCAATTTGAATACCTGGTCCATCAGGAATATGAGACTTTCGATAAAGTCCAAGGTCTGCACCATCTGCGTCAATGACAACAATTGAATTGTAATGGGCATTGTTCGCCTCTTCAAAGAAGCTAACTGGAATCACCACACTCAGCTCTTTCGCAAGTTTCTGCATCCTATAATGTATGCAGATGAATTAATAGGATATTAGTGTGATGGTTTGCAAATGGTAGCAATTAGCTACAAAAAAACTTTAAAGCTATTGGTGATAATTTTTACCTCAAAATTGTTGGATGGTCTTTGTAAGGCCTGGCTCTGCGAAAGTAATCTTCCCTCTGTGCCTGACAGAAGTAATAGCCCTCAAAAAGCTCCTAAAAATTCACAAAAAATAAAAGATTGTAAACCCATCAAATGCACGTTTAATATTTACAAGTCAGTGAAAGACTTAAGAGTCAAGGATATTTATCACGGAGGATCAGCATATCACTCAAAAAAGGTAATTTTAGACCAACAGCAGTAATCTGTGAAACCAAAATATAACATATTAATGCAGCCATCATCTACGTGACATTCAGAATTCCACTGTCTTTATGAAATCAAAGGAAGTACTTTCGTTGTCAAACAGCCGAATGCTAATGGAGTTCTCTCACTGCATTTTTTTCAAATTATGAGTACCTGCATTTTAAGCAAGTTTCTCCATCCTATGCGTGAGAAAAGTTGATTCCAGTAAGTGATGGGAACGCTCATGCGATGGGAGGAGCAGAGGAGAGCCATGCTTACATTTTTAAAATAATGTTTTTAACCCTATTTTTCTAAAATTTCAGTTGTGTCCCTACTTTATAAGAAAAATTATAATTATGCCAACTCTACCACCCAATAATTGAAATATATAATTATGTCCCACTAAAATATTTTCTTGCTCCGCCACTGAGGAGGAAAATTAAAAAAAAAAAATGATGTACCAGAATTGTTAACATGGGGAAACATAAATGAAAGCCCACTATGAAATGTCGAGCATGAGCCATAAGGAGCCCAATCATATTTCACGTGTTACAAGATATATAAATCAAACCAGCTGCTGCCCAATATTGGTTCAAAATTACCAAGTGTTATACCCCTTTTCAAACTCGTCAGGGACATAATATAATACTTTACAGATGTTTGATATTAGGAAAATATAAGCATGTATCTTAGACGTTTTATATTGATCTAGACAAATTAACATTATTCTCACTCCTGTGTCGTGGTTAGGTTTACTACCATTTTTATTCACCACCTAGAATTCATATCGAGTCATTACCGGTCATCAAACCGTTGATATCTTAGAGTGTACTGATGTTATACACACCATTATGAACATAAAAGAGCATGTTTACCAAACCATAAAGGAATGTAAAGGAAAAGATAATGGGATTGGAAAGTAAAGTAAAGTAATTGTAATGGGTATCATTCATTCGTTTTCTAGTGTTTACTTATCTATTTCATAGGATAATGTGAAACAATCTCATTCCCTTTCTAGCGTTTACTTACTAATGGGGATCTTATTTAATGCAATTACTAATATATCCTTTCTACAGTTTGAGAGGATTGGTATTCCTTTTCCTCATTCCTTATATTGTCTGGGGTTTACAAAACTCTTATCACTGATTTTGTAAGTAAACACATTATTTAAAGGGAAAGAGAATCGCTTCTTACTTTCCCATTCTCTATTCTCTTTCCCTTTGATACAAAGTAAACATGCCCAAAGTGTATACCAGTGAGGAGTTCTCAAATATAAAATTAAAAGAGAAAAAAAAAAAAAAAAACCTTCATATTTTCCTATTTTTCGTATCTAAAATCCCCCTTAAATCATTGTGCCTTAGAGAAACTGTATTTATTCCCCACACGCCCTTCTCATAAAAAGTAAAAGGTAAAGGAATTGCGAATTTCAGCTATACCTAATCTCATTTAGAATACCTGTATGAGAATTATCTTTGCACCCTTCGCATGAGCAGCTCTAACAAGCCTGCATAGAATTTAACAGTAAGCTTGACTCAGAAGACCTCACATTAAATTATGAGAAAAATCACAAGATAAGTATTAGACAAGTTCTCAAAAAAAAAGAAAAGAAAAAGAAAAAATTGATCTAGTATCAAGGAACCTTAAGAAGGCAAAGAAATATAAACATTGAAACTAGTTTAATCATTTCCACTTCATTAGAAGGAAAATCTTGTACTTAAATCAAGTCAGATCATTTAAGCCAATATTCCGTGAACGAAAAACAATAACTTTTGAGAGCTGATAAGTAGAAAAGGAAGAAGCTATAATGAAAGAAATAGAAAACTAAGGTAGGTTTTCTGACAACATGTAAAGCAGCGAAATCGAGAAGAAGCATAAATTGGCGAAAAGAGTTCTACAAATAGTGCTTCTCTCAAACAACAAATTTGTTTATCTCATTCAATAAGATTGAATTCAGAAAGATATTATGCATTATCTTTCTTTTTTTTTCTTCGTTTCCTGAAAGGCATGATATTGAACGGGCAGAATTGAGATGAGAGAGAGAAACCTTTCGGCGGTGGAGACGTTGGTGGAGACGTCGTCAGTGCAAGCGAATTGCAGAGCAGAGACCACAACTTCTCTCTTCCCCTTATTCTCCATTTCCCTTTCTCCCTCTAACGCTCTCTGCGTGACTGAGTGACTGCGCAAAGCAAATGCAATGCACTAACACAAGTTGGGAATTCGGCGGGTCCTCCAGTCCTGCCGGCATAGCTACCCGAGTTTGAGGCTAACCCGACAACCGACTCGATTTTTCATGTCTTTTTTCTTTTCTTGGTTTTTTTTTTTAATGTATCTTTTAAGGCCTTTCACCTTTTTGATTTTTTATTATGCTATTTGGATTTTATGTACCCTCTAAAATATAAATGGATATGTTCCCAAAATATTACAATTTATTTGTAAAATTTGATTCAAATTAAATAATGTTACCATAATTTTAACTTTTAGGTCACGTTTGACATGCCGTATTAATACTCCGTATTATATTCTTTAAAAATAATACAATGTTTGGTAATATCCATGTATTATATAACTTAATACGAAATAAAAAATTAATACAATACAAATCGTAATATCAAGTACAACCAAAAACCTCCGTATTAGATAGTATTGTATAATTTAAACCAAAAGTGCGTGTTGATGCCTTGCTGTCGATCAACACCACGCGCGGCTACACACGGTGGTCGAACCACATATCCTACTCATCTTGGCCTCCCGGGGGGACCTGTAAGAAGAGGGAACACCTCGAAGATCGAAGGGACACCGGTGTGGTGCCTATCAAGAGCTCTCTAACACTCAAGTCAAGCATCTATTCGACCGAGAGGGAGACTAGGGTTAGGTATGAGAGAGTTTACTTACCTTGAGGGTAGCGTCAATACTCCTATTTATAATACCTTACATGGATCAGGAGTAGGATGGGTCCACCCCATGACCCAAATGCACTATACCGTGGTGTCAAAGAGGTAGGTAACATGTGTCACAATCCCAGAAGGTAGACAACCCTTCATCTAAGGGTTATAATGAGACCATGTGGTGGCCTTAGGCATGGGTTGTTACTCGACTTTAGGCAATATCCATTCGACACCAGCACACATTCTTCTCAAGAAGGCGACATCTTGAGTAGCAGTCAAATGAGGCTTAGGGATTATCTCGAGAAAGTGCGCTAGTCATTTGTGAGTTGTGTGAACTTAAAGAATGACTTTTGTTCGAGCAGGGTGGTCGAACAGTCGAGGTGAGCTCCTTAGGAAGGGTGCCAAGCTTACCACAACAATAGCCCCTTAGTGCACTTAGTCGGTGCTCGGCATGTTGCACTCTATCTGAGCGGGCGTTGGATGGCTAATATGGTCCTTAGGTATACATTCTTAATATCATAGGATACAAAAAGGCCCTTTGAGGCGATCTGTCATAGGTGACGCTTCGTTAGGCTCAGCCAACACGTGTCAGCTTAATATTGGCTACTTCCCTAAAAGGTATAACTGTTGTACCTCTTCGTATTCCACATCTGCTCTTGACTATAAATAGGGGAGCCCCTCTTTCATTCACTTTGCTTACGAATTTCTCAGAGCTTATATTCAGCTACCAAGTAGAAAACTTTGCTCACTTCAAACTTAAGAAACTTTGCTCATTTTGAACACAAACACGTAAATTTTGAGCACAAAAATGAGTGATTTAAGCTATTCCTAGAACCAAATAGTTAACATTTTTTGGGTAGACGACAGCATTGAGTTCGACCATTCGAGCACCACCGAAAGGGGAAACAATAGGAGGGTGATAAAACAAAAAGGAACAACTCAGTTGGCCTAAATCTTGAGCTTGGGACACAGGATTGCTCCCAAACAAGAATTTTTGGACCTTTTAAAAGGAACTATCCCAACCTAACCATGTAAGGGGGAGGGCCCATAGATCGGAGTGGCTATCGTAGGCACATCTCGAGTGAACGAACAAGAGCGGCCCGCTAACTTCTTAGGCCGAGACAACACTGAAGGGCCTAAGTCGCGGGAAAAGTCAATGTTGAAAGGGTCGATAGTGCTAGGGAGAGACAACAAATCGAGGGAGGTAATGACACTGAGGACAAGGAGGAAGCCTCAATGCCTTTAGAAACAAGGGTCTGTGGAGTAGTGGTCTATCGAGTACAATAAATCGGACAAACTTTTCCCACCAAGCATATTTTAGTAATGACCTAGGCCCGCTTGGACGTCTTTCGTTAGGAGTATGAGATTCCTAATTATGTAAACTTGGTCCTACTTAAGGTCGAAGACTCCCTCAATGAACACTAGAGGGATGTATCACATTTTATATGGAGTTCTTTTGAGTAGGATTCCATCTGCCGATGCACCCGTCTATGCGCCAAGCTTTCAACGACTTAAACGTATGCCCTATGTAGCTGAACCCAAATTGCTACCGTTTGCTAATCAGCATGTACATGTTCTAAATGTATAGATATGCTTTCAAGATGCCATGGGAAGCCTTCAAACAGATGTTCAAAATAGATGAGCTCCCATGGCAACTTGGGTGGTATTACTCTACCAGATTCTTCAAGGAATTTGTCATCAACAACCTCGATCGGACAAGCTATAGAAGTTTGAGTGGTTCTTTATTGGAGAAAGATGGCTATCTCGATTAAGGGAGAGGATTCCTACTGACCAGATTATGCCAACAAAGTTCGAGCAAGGCCATTTGTGGTCAAAGAGGCCGTAGGCACTAGGGGTGGTCAGGTAGGCCACCAAGGACTTACTAAGGAAGCCTGATCCTATTTGATAACAAGCGTTTCTGCTAAGCAATATGAGCTTAGCAAAGTATGGTTGGTTTAGGGGTTCTAACTTAACCAACCATAGACATATCAATATCTTGCTTGTTCGGTTGCCCGAGCAAGTGACAATAATGTAGCGAGGGGTCGTTGATGCCTCGGGGTCAAGTTCCTCTCTACTTGTCTAAGTTCCTTCGAGGATTCTTGTGGTAGTTCCCTCAATCTGGGGCTCTCCATCATTGACGAGAACCTCAAGGACGTGATAAGGTTGATCTACCTGCCAAGTCTATGCCATATCGAAGGTTTGACCTAAAGACCAATCTTTAATTTTGTTTATATTTCTCCTGAACATCCCTTGACTTTGTTTCTCTTGTTTTGCAAATATGTCATCTCGCTAGCTATCCAAGGAAGAAAGGCTCTAGAGAGTGATGGAGCTCCCAAACCAAGGCAAGGGTAAGGGCACGATAGGGAGCAAGAGAGGAAGATCCGAGTGAGCCGAGTAGTCTGATGTCATTGCTCCCTTGAGCACCCAGTAGCTCGGGCTATTCTCCTACCACAGGGCTTCAACAAGTCAGAATGTTCCTTCACCTCCACCTCCATCGGTAGTTCCACCAACCGACTGGCCGAGGATGACTCAACATCCTCTATGCCCATCCATCATTAGGTACTTCGGTAACCTAATCCCTCCGAAAGAGTTTTTGAACTCTTTTTGGCACAAGCCTTACCGAAAGTGCTTTGAGTTTGCGTTCCAACACTTGGTTTAGGTGGGTACTGTTAGACATGTATGCCCTAAGGAGTAAAAATGTAATAACTTTTTGGACATATTTTTATTAATAAAGAATTCATTTATTGTTTATATACCAAATCTTGTTCTCTTTACGTTCATATTTGTTGAATGTATGATAAGCAAACAATAGTCTGAGACTATCGGTCTAAACCTTTAAGAATTAAGCATATGATGGATAGATTATGCAGAAGACACGATTCTTAAGGTGATGGTCTAAATCATAAGATCCGCAATCAAGTTAGGCGCTTTATTCATGTAAAGATTGTTATGTTGTCTATATCCCTATTGGGAGATGGTTTGTCTTGGCCATCGGAGGTGGACTCTGTGAATAGGAACATTGGCACATTGTCATAAGTGACAATGTGTTGGATCGGGACATAAAGTGAATTGATTCGGATTAATAATTCTGTCTCGGCAAATCGATTCACTTTAAACAATCATTTGTATTGTATCTTAATCCTGATATAAATAGTGGGCCCGTTATCTTGACTTGTGTCTTTTGATGTACCAAAGGGTGACACTCACATTTTTAATAGTAGTATGCATGCCGGTACGTTGGAGGTATAACTCTTGATAACATAGACCTATTATTCATAAATATGGAATCCATAGCTCCTCTTTAGGAGTATTGATATCTTCTTGTATGCGTTATATTGTAATTGGAAAACTAGAGCGCTCAACCATTTGGATACATAGGTGTAACCGAATGGTATACTGTCTTTGGATGGTAAGTTTTTTGATGGTGAGATAATGGAATGTAAGATAAAAATAATCAGAAAAGTAAGACAAAACTTGTCTTTAAGTCGATTGTGGATAATTCTTTGGGGATATGATACATTATGATATGTCATGGAGACTTAGCTATATGGGCTTCGTAATTCTATAGAGTTCGAGAGTGCAAGTCCAAGCTTTTAGTGGAATAGCATTGGAGTTGATAATTATGAAATATATATCTAGGATATTGGGTTTCATAATTATCAGAAGCTTGAACTATATAGGTCCATTTGGTCCCATTTGCTAGCTCATAAAATCCTATAACAATACGGTATGCTTTTCTAATAATTGGTGACTTATGTCAGATTTATTAGATTGGTTGAAATTTGAAAGAATCAAATAATTCATATATGTTTATCGGTTAAATTAATTTTGTGACAAAATTAATTTAATATAAACTCATTGAATTATTAAAATTAATTTAATATAAACTCATTGAATTATTAGAATCGGATAATTCTTGTCTGTTTATCAGTTAATCTAATTTTGGATAAATTAAATCAAGATAAACTTGTAGAATTATTAGGAATCTATTTATTTTTCTAGAGATTATCTAGATAAAGTTGTTTTAATTAGATAACTTCTCTATTGAGTTATTTGAATTAAAACTGAGGCTTTATCCTATAGAATCTTGGATGAAAAATAAAAGATCTGCTAAGATTTTTTTTTGCAGTTTGGCATGTCAATCCTCAAGTTCGGCCTGCCGATGGGCAAGTTCAACCTACCGGTTAGGCAGATCGGCCTACCTATGCGCGAAATAAAAAATCAGGTGTTTTTACACGAATTTCATCCGATATTGATCCAAATTTGATTCTGATTCAAATTTTTGAGACCTCATCTGATAAGGACTGACCCTAGACCCAACCTCTATAAATAGGGAGTGAGTCTCATAAGTTATTTAGATAAATTGAGAGATTAAGAGTGATACTCTACTGGTGAGAATCTGAAACTCCCTGAGAGCTCTTGTTCACAAATCATGAACACTAGCTTTGGATTCTCTCAATTGGTTAGAAGGAGAGTCACCTTGAGGAAGGGCTGTACGTGTGAGCCCACTCTCACTCCGATCGTGGATAGAGAATAGCAAAGAAGACTAGTTAGTTGAGACTTTTTTGAACGTTACTTCTCTTCACGCATTACGGGAGTTTTTTGGCATTCAAAGGTTACTAAGATTTTATTAATTTATGTATATATTGTGTCAAACTTGTATTTTAGAAAATACTCTGATATAAAAATTTTTAAAATTCCACTGCATACTATTTTTCCAACAGGTACCATCTTGGACTCTGAGCTTTTTTTTTTTTTTTTTTACTTTGAGCTTTATTTGGTCTTATTAATGTTGGACTTCATAGTCTTGTGTGGTTTTCAAAGTTGTTGACCTCAGGGTCAAGCAACAAATGAAGGTGTAGAAGGATAGCGCTAACAAGGCCACCTAAAGGACTATCCAAACTGAGGACAGGCTGAAGGATAGTGCCGATGAGCTGGCCTAGGTCAAGGCAGAGTTAGTGGTGGCCAAGGAGGAAGCTAATATGGCCTAAGAAGAAGTTCAAAGGGCCTAGGCTGACCTCTAGGGGACACAAGAAATGGCCTAGTTGCTAGGTTTAAGCATTAGAGGTTTCTTAAAGAGGAGCTTATGAACAGGCTAGCCAAGGCAGAACGTCAGGCAGTGGAGAACTTCAAAGGCACAAAGGAGTTATCAAACAATTATTTCCTTAAAATGAAGGAGTTGTAAGGCTACATACTGAAGAAGCATCCTGAGGCGATTGCCTTTGACTGCTCGCTCATGAGCTTCCCTAAGGAGGAGGGTAATGGCAAGGAAAAGGAAAACAAGGACAAAGAGGAGCCCCTAGCCCTGACCGAGCAAGATGGCAGTGGACAGGAGAACATGGCTTGGGTTGTTGTCGATCTAGATGCCAAGATGCCTAAGACAACACTCAGCCCGATGCCTAGTGTTCTTGCTTTCCTTTTTCTTCTTCCCCTTTTTTTATGTGTTCGGGTATGGGAGGTACCTGGTTATTTTACTCCCTCAAACAACTATTTATATAATACTCTAATTTTTCCAAGTATTGAGTTATTTGAATTGCTTTATGTTTATTATCTCTTTTATTATATTTTTAAGCATATTTTTTTCAGATTTAGGGTACGGTGTCATTATAGCCCTATATCCTCCCAAGCTTGTTGAATCCTTCAGGAATGCTACAAGTCTAGTTATGGTTGAGAGTTTTGTTCCCAAGTTAATTGTGACTCAATGTCCCCTGAATGGGTAGTCCGCCCTTGGTAGGGTTTTACGCCGACCAGCCCCCAATTAGAAGTTAAAGTGTCTGTAGTTTAAGTTGCTAGCTCACGCTGTTATCTCGGTCTATTTTTTTAGAGGGAATTCTTGACAGTGCATTCATTCATTGATGTCTGTTTGATATATTTTCCATTTACTGCCTTGGTCAATGGATCTTTATAGAGGCTTTATAAGGAATAACTATCAGAACCAGGTCAAAAAACCGTTTGGTTCTTAAGTTAGTAGTAAAATCTCTTAAGGTGCTTAGCATTCATGGGCGGGCAAGCATGCTTCCTTCGATATCAGTGATCTTGTATATTCCTGGCCAGGCGATGCCTAACTCTTTAAATGGCCCATCCCACATTGGTCCAAAAGATCCATGCACTGGCTACTAGACGATCACTTTCTTCAAAACTAGGTCCCCAGCTTTAAGGCTCATTGGTTGGACTCGTTTATTATTCTATCGGGTCACAACCTGGTTCCAAGCAATTGTTCGAATGTAAGCGGTATCTCGTTTTTCTTCCACCATGTCGAGTTCGGCCATCATGAACTCGGCATTCTACTACTCATCATAGTGTTCCACTCTATAGCTCGACAAGCCGACCTTTGCTAAGATTACTACTTCAACCCTGTAGACCAGGAAAAAAGGAGTCTCTCTTGTAGCAGTCCAAGCAATCGTGCGGTATGCCCAGAGGACCTTTGCAAGCTTGTCGATCTAGGCACCCTTGAGGCCTTTCAACTTCTTCTTTAAGTTGTCCTTAATAGTCTTGTTGATAGCCTTGACCTACCTATTTTTCTTGGGGTATCCCAGCGAGGAGAAGACTTCCTTGATGCTAAACAGCTCACACATCCTTAGAAGGCTTGCCACCTCAAACTACTTGGCATTGTAGGTGACTATGGTGTGTAGGATACTATACCGATAGATTATTTTCTTTCAAATAAAGTTGGTGCACTTTGCCTAGATAATGTCAATAAAGGGCTCGACCTCTACCCATTTTGTAAGGTAATCGATGGCTATTATGCAATACTTGAACTGTGATCGGGCCATGGGATTCCTATGGGATTAATGGCCCATTTGGTGAAGGGCCAAGCTTACATGACCAAATTGAGCAGTTTGGGGTGACATCCAATTGTCCAAGCAAACTGTTGACATTTGAAGCACTTACGAGTATAGTCTTAGCAATCTTGATCTGTGGTCGGCCAATAGTACCTTGGGAGAGGGACTTAAGGGATAAGGAACATCCACCCATGTGGTTGTCATATAGCCCATTGTGAATTTCCTACATGAGATACTTAGCTGCGGATGGTCCAACGCATCTCTAGTAGGGTGTCATGTAACCACATTGGTAAAGTCTTCCCTTGATCATCAAATACCAGGCTAAGCTGTTACGAATGCACCAGGCTTCTTATCGGTCCTCGGGTAGTTCAACTGTGATTAGGTATCAGATGATTGGTTATATCCAAGTTTCAGTTCGTTCAACTGTTTCATTCACAGATTATGTTCTTTGGATGCTTTGCTCGGCTAGGTAATGACATCAAGTTGTCATCTTTGAGGCCTGAAGCTGGCTGAGCAAGTATGTCGGCTTTGTCATTCTCAATTATAGGAATTTACGTAGTTGAAAAGCTCTTTAATTGCCCAAGCAGGACCTTAACTTCACTTAGATAGGTTGTCATGCATTCTTTTTGGGCTTGGAATCTATCAATCACTTGCTAGACCATGAGTGGATATGGTCCACTTTAAGCTCTCACGTAATTTTAAGGCTAGCCATTGGTGACTCATATTCAGCCTCGTTTTTGGAGGCCTAGAAATCGAACTAAAGTATGCAACTAGTTTTGTAGTCATCCAAGTTGACAAGGACGAGTTCGGCACCCGACCTATTCATACTAGATGATTTGTCCATGACTAGTTTAAACTTGGGCTATGTCTGCTTTTACTTCTACTGGTATGGTCAGGGTCTTTCGTAGTTGCCTTTTTAGTTGAGGGGTGGCCTTGTTGGCCCTTATGAACTCGACTATAAAGTCGGCTAGGGCTTGTGCTTTAATAGCTGTCTAGGGCATGAATTCAACCTCAAATGCCCCGAGCTCAACTAACCATTTGGCCATCCAACTAGAAATTTTTAGGTTTTGGAGGACTTGGCACAAGGGATACTTGCTCGAGACTCGGATGATGTGCCCATGAAAGTATGGTTGGAGCTTTTAAGCAAATGTAACAAGGGCCAAAGCCAGCTTTTCCAACGGCAGGTATTTCTTTTGGCTCCTTGGAAGGATTTGCTAGTATAGTAGATAGGCTTTTGAAACTTTCTTCTTCCCAGACTAGGACCGAGCTAACTGTTTTCTCGGATACTACGAAAAAGAGATAAAGTTTTTCCCTCAATAGAGGTTTAGATAGGAGCAGAGGTGACACTAGGTACCTTTGAAATGCTTCCTCATACTCTTTACTCCACTTAAACCCCCCCTGAGTGCTTTAAAAAAAAAAGGTTGGCACTCATTGGTAGACTAGGAATGAATCTTGATAGAGCAGTGATCATTTCAGTAAGCTTTTAGATTTCCTTGATGGTATAGGGCGTGTTAATGTCTACAACTACTCGAGCTTAGCTGGGTTGGCTTTGATGCCTTGGTGGTTGACCATAAACTTGATGAACTTCCTAGATTCCACTTCGAATGGGAATTTGGCTGGATTAAGCCTTATCTTGTACTCATAAGGATGTTGAAATCATCTCAAAGATCAACAACATGATAGGTTGTTCGGATTGACTTCATGAGTATGTTATCCACATATACCTCCATGGTTTTCCTGATCTGCTGAGCAAACATTTTGTTCACCAAGCATTGATACATGACCCCAGCATTCTTCAGCCTAAATGGCAAAACAACATAGGAAAAGCTCTTGATTGGTCATGAAGGCAGCCTTAATTTGGTCCCCCTTGGCCATTTTTATCTAGTTCTACTCTGATTATGTATCCATGAAGCTCAGCAGCTTATGGCCAGTGGTCACATCCACTTACTGGTCAATCTGAGGTAAAAGGAAGCAATCCTTTGGGTAGGCTTTGTTTAAGTTTGTAAAGTCAATACAGACTTGCCACTCCTTGTTGGCCTTCGCGACCAGGACCATATTCGCCAGCCCTTCAAGATAGGTGATTTCTCAGATAAACCTAACCTCGAGTAGCTTCTAGACCTCCTCATTTATGGCAGCATACCTTTCTGTGTTAAAGACTCTCCTTTTCTAAATGACAAGTTTATGCTTGGGTTCTCATTTAGATGATGGCTAATAACACTTGGATCAATCCCAAGCATGTCCTCATAAGACTGGGCAAACACATCCTGATATTTTGTTAGGAATTTCTCTAGGTCTGCTTTGATCTTAGGCTTTAGTTGAGACCCAAGCATGACCATTCGGTTAGGATGCTCAGGGTCTAGGTGAAATAGGACGAGGTTCTCCATAGGTGATGCTCACACTTCTTCCTTAAGGAGCCACGAGTCTAGGTCAGACAACATCTTCACTCCCTCCTCGATAGGGAACTCCATCTCGTCCATTTTGTAAGTAGTTGAGACGTTCATTTACCAAGCTATTACTTCTTTCATCGCCTTAACATAGTAGTCCCTAGAGTCCTTTTGCTTTGACCTTATCACTCCAACTCCGTTCTTGATGGGAAACTTCATGACTAGATGGTAGGTGGAGGCCAGGGCTTTCAAGGTGTTAAGGGTCAGTCTCTCGATGATGATATTATGCTAGGTTGGTTTGTCCACCACAAGAAATTCGACCAACCGAGTGTTCCGAGCATGATCTTTGCCAAAGGTGACTAGCAAATAGATCTTACCTATTGCTCGAACACATTCTCCTAAGAAGCCATATAATTAGTAGGATGAGCTCGACATTGCTTATATTTAGCTTATCAAAGGATTGTTTGAACAAGATATCTGTCGAGCTACAATTGGTGATCAGTACTCGTCAAACTATGTTATTTGCAATCTAAATTTCGCATACCAGGGCATCGTTGTGTGGGTGGATTAGCCTATCCGTCTCCTCCTCTATGAAAGTAATAGCAACATCTTCTTGTTGGCATATCTTATTGATATGCTTGGACATATTTATCATGTCTCGTCTCTCGACTAGGTGGGCTTCTTGGGCATAGGCCTGCTGACTACTAGCGGTATCCCCAGTAACTGGCTCACCAAAGATTGTATGCATGATGTATGGTGGGTTTGGGACGTTCATACTGTTAGTGTTTGGTATCCTCAGCTAGCCTTCCTTGGCAAGTTGGTTGTTTCTCCTAACATTGCTTCTGGAGGTGAGGACCCATTCAATGAACTCTCTAAGGTGTCCGTCTCAGACAAGCTTGTCGATTTAATCCTTCAACTGAATACTGTCCCAAGTATTGTGTCCGTTGTCTTTATGGAAGTTATAGTACTTGTTTTGATCTCTTTTTGCTTGGTTTCCTTTTAGAGGCGGTGGGTCCACCAACAAATTGCAGTTACTCACTTAGTTTAACACCTCGTATATTGTGACAACTAAAGGCATGTAGCTTCAAAACTTCCCGATGGGAACCTTTTGCTTATCAATCTTTGGCTTCTTGTTTTGGTTGGCTCCGCTTTGAGGTCCTTCTTGTTCTTTCCTTTTTTGCTTCCTTCTTATTCCTGATGAGTCTTCATATAGTCTAAAGTGTCCACATGTGTTTAAGTGTAAGCGAGCATCTGAGAGAAGTTGCTCAGTCGTTCTAGAGCGAGTGACCAAAGCAGCCCTTTATCTTGCAACCCCTCATGGAAGACATGTTTAAGCTCGCCCTTGATGTGCCTTACCTTCAAAGTTGCTAGTGTGAAGCAGTTGATATAATCCCTCACTTCTTCGTCCCTTTGCTTCATAGTGTAGAGATGGGTAACCTCTTTCTTTCTCCATCTTAATGGGGCAAATGCCATTGAAAACACTTTGGAGAGTTGGCGAAAGAAGTTCATTGTGCCCAACTCGTGTCATGCCTCGAAGTATAGGAGGTGACATGGTGGGTTAATTAAGGAAGAATTTAATTAAAACATAAGTTCAAGAATTTAATTAAATAAGAAATAGGTGATAATTTAAAATCCTTTTTAAGCAAGCGTTTATAGTAATTAAACAAAAAAGATAAAACAAAATGAAATAAAATAATAAGAAAAGGAAAAATACACGTTGGGTCCCACCGACCCACAACTTGTGTACACACATAGTATTGGTAGTATTTAAATTACAACCATAGTCCAAAGTAGAGAGAGATTAGAATAACACATGCCTTATTTAATTTGTACAAATAACCTACTCAGGTCTTCTATTGGTCGCAAGTCCAGTCTGTGGACCCTTCGTCAATCCTAAGTTAGATTCCACCTAGGGAAAATGTTTTAAAAACAAATGAAATATGAGTGAAAGGCTCAGTAGGACTATACTTTTAAACAGGTAAATAATTTAAATATAAAATTTATCTTTCAAGGAAATAGTTAGAAAATAGAATTAAATAAATAAATTCATTTAAATAAATCTCATTAAAATAGTTCGTCCAGAAAGTTCATTTTTATCTTTCTTGGGCAAACCATAGTTATCACCATCGAAGTGGCCCAGCTGGGTTTCGGGACCTGCTCCCAAGGTTGCACGCTATATGACCTGATCTCTAATATGGCATCATGCCCATCTATATGTTTCTATAGTTATTAAAATCTCTTTTAACAAGCATTTTCATTTATATTATTATGTAATTTATTATGAAAATCATCTCATTCTACTCGTTTATAAAAACAACTTATAAAAATCACTTTTCAATCATTCATTGAAAATATTTGAAAGAAATCATTTTAAGGCCAAAATTATTTAAAAACTTAGCTACCAAGAAAAATGGGTAGAAGTCCTACCTTAATATCCGTGCTGATGTCCAACACTGCAGTCCCAATCTGCTATACGTTAGCTCCATGGAATCACGAACAACCTCAATTATATAAACTAAGTCTATCAGTATCTAGCTTAAGATAATGATAGACTTAGTTTATACTGATAGACTTAGTTTATATATAAACTAATAGACTTAGTTTATACTGATAGCCAAGTTTATATAAAACTTGGCTACCACCTATGTTACTAAACTATCCAATGGTGTCCTAGTGTGCCATTTGTGTTTATAAAATTATACTACAAGATTAAAATCTCAATCGAGGTCCAAAACAATGAAAACAGGTGAAAAATGACAAATTCTCATAAATCTCGGTAGGCCTGTCGGTTCCCTTAGTTCGGCCTACTGTACCGACCATTTGGGTTTGGTCAGCCAAACTTTTTCCAGGTTCGGCCTGCTGAAGGTATGAGTCCGGCCTGCCTGTCGGATTCATGAATTCGGCCTACCGAACATGAAGTTTGGCCTACTGAACTAGAAAAATTCTAGAATTTTTCAAAATTGGGTCTCAACCTCCCCAAGCCCAATTCTGATTTTCACCTATTTTTCTCAATTCCTAGGCATGAAAAGCACTCATAGATTATAGAAAAACATAATAGAACACTTCTAAACTGGCTTAAACAAGATTTGCATAGAAAGATCCAATAAAATTCAAAAATAGGAAAAATGGAGAAAAATAGAAACCTTGATTTAAATTCGTTTTTAATCAAACCAAACCTAGATTGTAGATGTTTTAAGTTTCTCTAACTTAAATTAAAGGTTTTCTAAGCTCAAACGAGCATGGATTTCAAAACACAACAAAAATAGAAAAATTTAGAAAAGTTTGAAATTTTTTAAAAAAACAAACCTTGGATTTAAGCTTCAAATCGAATTTGTGATCATCCAAACGTGTTCCCAAGCTTCCAACCCACTAGAAACCGAAGCTTGGGCTTGATTTTGAGATCAAAATTTGAGAGAAAGAGGGACAAAGAGAGGGGCAGTGGAGAAAGAGTGTGAAAGGAGGAGAGAGAGACAATGAACGAGATTGAAAGGGAAAGAGTAAAGGGGAGGAGTGAAATAAATAAAGAGGAGGGAGGTGGTTTACTACAAGAAAACTATGAGCAGCACATAGATTTCAAATGGAACGTGTCCGATATTTGACAAATTGTTTTGTTTCAAAATTCAAAATAACAAATAAAAATAATTAATAGTAGTTAAGAATCATTAAAATAATCAAGAATAATATTAATTTTGAAATATCGCAAAATAGTCAAGTTAAGTTTTAAAAAATGCAACATGGCATACTAATTCACCATTTTATACACTAACATCACTTAATTAATTTCGAGGCGTTACAGCTCTCCACCCCAAAAAGAAATTTTGCCCTCGAAATTACAAATAAATTTCAAAAGCAAAAAAAATGTGGATACAATTTCCGTATAGTCGATTCTAACTCTCAGGTGGCTTCATCAATCCCATGATTCTGCCACATGACCTTCACTAACGATATATCGTGACGTCATAAGTTGATCACTTTTCGACCGATAATCTAAACAAGCACTTCTTCATATGTCGTGTCTTCTTAGATCTGCACATCATGACATGAAACTATCTTGTTCTGCTTAGGAAGACACTTCCAAAGCATCAACAAATGGAACACATCGTGAACATGAGAGAGCTTAAGAGGAAGATCGAGTCGATAAGTGACTACACCAACACGTTAAGTAATTTCGAACGGTCCAATGTACCTCAGTGCAAGCTTACCACTTACTCTTTACTCTGAATCGCATGTTGCCTTTGCAAGCGGATACCTTCAAGAGAACAAAATCTCCTACCTTGAATTCCAAGGGTTGATGTCTTCTATCCGCGTAACTTTTTTGCCTACTTCTATGCTGCCTTCAATCGATCTCGTATCATGGTGACTTTTTCATTACTTTCATGGATCTCATCTAGCACGAGAATAATCCTGTCTTCCAATTCTACTCAACATACCAGTGACCGATATGGTCGTCCATACAGCGTTTTGAATGGTGCCATGCCAATGCTTGCTTGGTAGCTATTGTTGCACGCAAACTCTACCAAATGCTAGTACTTCTTCCAATTGCCACCGAAGTCTAACACACATGCACGTAACATTTTTTTGAGTATCTGAATGACCCGCTCAGATTGCCCATCAGTCTGAGGATGAAATGCCGTGCTGAAGTTCAAATTCGTACCCAAAGCCTCCTAAAGCTCCTCAGTACTTGGCACTGAATTTGGTGTCTCTATCAGATGTGATGGATGAAGGAACTCTGTGCAACCACACTATGTTCTGTAGGTATAGCTCCCCAAAAACTCTCCTTGAGCAAGTTGACCTAAAACAAATGAAATGTGCCAATTTACCTATCAACCACGACCCAAATTGCATCATGCTTTTGCTTCGTCCTCGGTAATTTGGTAAAAAAATCCATAATGATGTGCTTCCATTTCCACCTTGGAATAGGAAGCGGCTGAAGTTGACCTGCTAGCTTTTGGTACTCAGCCTTCACCTGGAGACAAGTCACACACTTGGCCACGTATTCCTAAACATCTTTCTTCATGCCTCTCCACCAGTATTGCCTCTTCAGATCATGTTACATCTTCGTGCTTCCTAGATGAATGGCAAATTGAGACTTGTGGGCTTCATCCATTACGTCCTTCATCACTTCTATGATTGTTGGAACTGTTAGACACTCCTTAAAGTACAACGATCCATCGACATGTATCCTCCATTCCTCAAATTGCTCCCCATTCTAAATTTGCATCCAGATTCCCCATAGATGCTGGTCTTGCCACTAATTCTATTTCACCATCTGAACGAAAGTTGGGGTCGTCTCCATATGGTACACCAAAACTAGTCTTCATAGTACTATAGCCCATACTCACTCACCGTTGCATCCGTTTTCCAATCCTTGAGAGCCAAACAAGTGAGAATCCTTGAAGACTTCTTGCTAAGCACATCCGCAACCACGTTAGCTTTTTTAGGATGGTATTGTAGCACAAAATCATAGTCTTCCACGTATTCCATCCACCTTTGTTGCCTCAAGTTCAGATCCCTCTGGGTGAACAGATACTTTAGACTCTTGTGGTTAGAGAAAACCTGAAATGTCGCCCCGTGTAGATAGTATATCTAGATCTTTAACACGTGAATCACTACTACGAGCTCTAAGTTATGAGTAGGATAGTTCTGCTCGTGAGGTCGTAGTTGTCTCGATCCATATGCCACCACAAGCCCATGCTACATCAACACGTCTCCAAGTCCGCGTCCTAAAGCATCTATGTAAACTTCATAAGGCTCTTCACTATTCGGGATAATCAACATCGGAGTGTAGTCAACCAATTCTTTAACTCTTGAAAGGCAAGCTCACATTCTTCATCCCACTCAAATATGACATTCTTCTTGATTAGTCTTGTTAGTGGCATTGCTATCTTCAAGAAGTTCTTACAAATTTCCTGTAGTATCCTATGAGCTCGAAGAAACTATGGATTTCTGCTACATTTCTCGATCATTCCTACTCCACTATGGCATCTACCTTAGACAGGTCCATAGAGTACTTTGCTCAAAGATGACGTGTCCTAGAAACTTAACTTTTATCAACTAACTCTTGCACTTTTCTTTCTTGGTATACAACTAATGCTCCCACAGAGTCTAAAGCACGATCTTGAGGTACTACTCATGCTCCTCCCAAGTTATAGAGTAGAACAAAATATTGTCGTTGAACACAATCACGGATTGATTCAGATAAGGCCTAAAAATCCTGTTTATTAGGTCCATGAAAGCTATCAGAGCATTTGTCAATCCAAACGCTGCTTTAGGGATGTCCTCTTCTTTAATCCTAAGCTGGTGGTATCTCGAACACAAATCTATCTTCAAAAATTATCACAAGCCTCCCAATTGATCAAAAAATTTGTCGATCCTAGGCAGAGGATACTTGTTCTTCACAGTGACTTGATTTAGCTATCGATAATCAATGCATAGCCTGAGGGTTCCATTGTGCTTCTTAGTGAATAAAACTAGTGCTCCCCACAACGATGTGCTATTTTAGATATACCTCTTATCAACAAGCTCCTGAAGTTGCTTTCTCAATTCTTTCATCTCTACAGGCGCCATCTGATATGGTGCTATAGAAATCGGAGCCGTTCCTAGGAGTAGCTCGATGCCAAACTCAATCTCCCGATACAATGGTAATCCTGGCAACCCTTCGGGGAAGACATTGTCATACACATCAACTACTAGAATTGTTGCATTTCTTCTCAAGACAATGGGCTGTCCTTCTAGGTTCATGAGGAAGGCATAGCAAGCTAGGTTCTTCCGTCCTCCGAGACATGTCTTCATAAGACGGTCACTCATTATTCGATCATTACCATCCTGGTAAGTAATCATCGTCCCCCTATCGGACACTAAAGTCACTCTCCTAAGTTGACAGTCTACAACAGCATTGTATCTAGACAACCAGTCCATCCCTAGGATGACATCATATGAACTTGTGGGGTCTACAATTAAATCACTCTTCAGAGTCTCATCCCCAATCTTTATTTGATAAGTTTCACATATACAGTTCACACACACTCGCCCCAAGGGTGAGGCTATAACTAAAGGCTCATCAAATTCTTTTATCTCTAATCTTAAGGCATATGCAAAAGAGCTTGAAATGAGAGAATGAGTGGCATTAGTATCAAATGAAACATGGGCTAAGGACTAAGAAACTAGAATCGTACCATTGACAACTGCGTTGTTGGTTTAGGCATCCAAACTCCCTGATGTCATGGTGTGAACCTGAATTGGAGCTTTCCTTTTTCCTCTACCAACATTGCTAGGTCTTGGGTTAGTCAGTCGATATTGCTACAGTGAAGGGGACTGCATGCTAACTGTACTCGACGCTCGATACTGAGGGGCATTGTGCTAGAAGGTCTTCGGCTAGTGCCCTTGTGCTAGGTGTGGCAGTTGTTGGGGAGAGAACTGATGGAATTGGAGCTGAGGTAATTACTGAGGCAAAGTAGAGTCTAAGGCTGAGGCTAACGACTGGCTCCTTCTATAGCTTAAAGTCCTAAACGAGCACTCCCGATCGGATAATTCCTCTTGATGTGTCCTAGCTGCTGGCAATAGTGTCAATGAAAGCTGTAGGGATTGTTGCGCCCGTTGCTGGATGAACTATTGCTTCTACTATTCATGTTACCCTATTGGCTCTTCCCTTAAGTTGGATGGCTATTGGTGCTCCTCCTGCCACTGCTTTGTGGTCCTCCTAATGTCCTTGCTCAATCCTCACAATACTACGTATAATCACTTTCCACAGATATAGCTGATGATACAAGCTTACCAAAATTCTTGAGTCACAAGACAAACACCTGTCATAGAATAAAAGCCTTAAGCCCTTCTTGAAACTTTATATACTTCTCGGGCATCTATGCCACAATAGATGGAGCAAACTTAGCTAGCTCATTAAACTTTACCTCGTACTCTTAAACTGACATATCACCCTACTACAATCTATAAAACTCAGCCGCCTTTTGGTCTCTATATCCTTGCAGAAAGTAACAATCGTAGAACAACTCCTTGAACCTGTCCCAACTAATGTTCTCGTTGTTCTCTAGACATTTAGCTTGCTTCCACCAAGTATTAGCACCACCTTCGAAGTTATAGGCTGTAAACTCTACACGATATTCTGCTGACAAGCGAAGGGTGTCCAAGTGTTTCACAATTAAATCTAACCAATATTCAGTCACTTATGGGTCCCCATTTTCATCGAAGGTTGGAACAGATGCATGCTGAAATTTCTTAAAATATGCGTGCCATCGACTAACCGTAGAATCCTCCAGTCTTACCCTTGCTGTCATTTGTCGGAATGTAGTAAGCATTACCCCCCATTATACCTTCCTCATTTCTCGGGTTTGCATCAGTAGCAAATGAACGATGCCTTAGCGCCATTCTTTCACTTTTGAAAACAAAATTTAGACTGTCAATGGTATGTCATTGTCGTACCTATGTGTGCAAAATTTCCAAAGTTCATAACCAATCTCTGATACCATTTTGTCATGCCTTGGAGTACAAGAGGTAATGTGACAGGTTAATTAAGTTAATTAAGGAAGAATTTAATTAAAATATAAATTAAAGAATTTAATTAAATAAGAAATAGGTGGTAATTTAAAAATCTTTTTAAGCAAACGTTTATAGTGATTAAACAAATAAGATAAAACAAAATGAAATAAAATAATAAAGAAAGGAAAAATACGCATTGGGTCCCACCGACCTACAACTTGTGCACACACATAGTATCGATAGTATTTAAATTACAACCATAGTCCAAAATAGAGAGAGATTAGAATAATACATGCCTTATTTAATTTGTACAAATAACCTACTCAGATCTTCTACTGGTAGCAAGTTCGGTCTACGGACCCTTCGTCAATCCTAAGCTGGATTCTACCTAGGGGAAAGGTTTTAAAAACAAATAAAATGTGAGCAAAAGGCTCAATAGGACTATACTTTTAAACAGGTAAATAATTTAAATATAAAATTTATCTTTCAAGGAAATAATTAGAAAACATAATTAAATAAATAAATTCATTTAAATAAATCTCATTAAAATAGTTTGTCCAGAAAGTACCATTTTATCTTTCTTGGTCAAACCATAGTTATCACCACCGAAGTCGCCCAGTTGGGTTTCGGGACCTGCCCCTAAGTTTGCACGCTACACAACCTGATCTCTGATATGGCATCATGCCCATCTATATATTTCTATAGTTATTAAAATCTTTTTTACCAAGTATTTTCATTTATATTCATTATGTGGTTTATTATGAAAATCACCTCATTCTACTCGTTTATAAAAACAACTCATAAAAATCACTTTTCAATCATTCATTGAAAATATTTGAAAGAAATAACTTTCAGGCCAAAATCATTTAAAAACTTGGCTACCAAGAAAAAGGGGTAGAAGTCTTACCTCAATATCCATGCCGATGTCCAACATCGTAGTCCCGATCTACTATACGCTAACTCCACGGAACCACAAACAACCTTAAATATATAAACGAAGTCTGTCAGTATCTAGCTTAAGATACTAATAAACTTAGTTTATAATTAATAGTAGTTAAGAATCATTAAAATAATCAAGAATAATATTAATTTTGAAATATCTCAAAATAGTCAAGTTAAGTTTAAAAAAATGCATCATGGCATATTAATTCACCATTTTATACACTAACCTCTCTTAATTAATTTTAGGGCATTACAGCTCAATGTGCCCAAACCATTGTGAGCAAAGTCAGTCAGTGTCAATAAGAATGCCTTGTACATCATTGTGTCATTGGCGTTCTACAACATCATATGGCCCCTGTAGAGTTCTAGATGCTCATTGGCATCCATTGTTTTGTCATATGTAGTTATCTGTGGCACCTTGAACATGTTTGGTATAATAGTTCTTATGATCACATCGGTAAAGGGCGGGTCAGGCATGCCACCACTTGTCAACCCCATACCAATTGTTCTTGATCTAGACAATCTATCGCTGTAGGTCACGAAGCTGTTGGCTATTAGTTTCTCTGGGCAGCTCCCTTGGTATGAGACTCCACCTTCTATCCAGTCATCATCTTGAGCTTTTGGATAGTTTCTAACAAGGTGAATGCCCTAGCTCCCGAGCCTGCTCAATAATAAAACCTAGGAACCTTGTGGAGAGCGATTGTGGCCATCTCAGGCTTTGAATTGACAATCATGGATTATATAGTTACTTTGGAAGGCATTCTTTAAAACTTGAGTTCTTACATTCCTAGAGTCCCCTTCGCTATGGGACTCGTCCCTCGGCCCTACTTAACCACCTGCTTGGTCTTCCTAAGCCAGTAGAAGGAGTGTTGGGGTAGGTGTTATCACGCTTACTGCTTTGCCATTTGCTCTGTAAGGAGACATATTGCCATGGTTAGTTCCCAAATTAGGTCCTTAGTAGCTAGAGCTACTTCACTCGCGTTGGCTTGCCCACCTGACAGGACCGGGCCATATGGGGTCTGTTAGGAGGTCAGCCTAGGTTTTAGTTTTGGCTGTTCTTTGATCCCTCTTGTCAGGGAACGTCACCTTGAGTTTTTCATCTTGTTGCCATGTTAATGGAAATGCTGTTAGGGCATGAGGCCCTCCTTCTAGTGTCAAAATGTTGATGCTTTACTATCAATCGACACCACGAACAACTATGCATGATGGTTGGACCACCGATCATGCTCGTCTTAGTCTCCTAGGGGACTTATAAGAAGAGGGAACGCCTTGAAAGTCAAGGGACACTAGTGTGGTGCCAGTCAAGGGCTCTCCAATACTCAAGTCAAACACCTGTTTGGTCAAGAGGGAGACTAGGGTTAGGTATGAGAGAGTCCACTTACCTTGAGGTTGGAGTTAGTGCTTCTATTTATAATGTCTTACATGGATTGGGCGTAGGACAGGTGCGCCCTATAACCTGGGGGTACCATATTATGGTGTTAGGGTGGTAGGTGACATGTGTCACAATCCTAAAAGGTGAACAACCCTTCATTTAAGGGCTATAATGAAACCATGTGGTGGTCTCGGGAATGGGTTGTTACCCATCTTCAGGCCATATCTGCTAGACATGTATGTCCGAAGGAGTAAAAATGTAATATGTTTTTGGAGATATTTTTATCAATAAAGAATTCATTTATTATTTATATGCCAAATCTTGTCCTCTTTACATTCGTATTTGTTGAATGTATGTTCAGCAAACAAAAGTTAGAGACTGTTGGTTTAAACCTTTAAAAATTAGGCATATGATGGATAGATTATGAGGAAGAGACGATTCTTAAGGTGATAGTCTAAATCATAAGATCTGCAATCGAGAGAATAAAGTTAGGTACTTTATTTATGTAAAGATTGTTATGTTATCTATATCCCTATTGGAAGATGGTTTGCCTTGACCATCGAAGGTGGACTCCATGAATTGAAACATTGGCACATTTTCATAAGTGACAATGTGTTGGATCGGGACAAAAAGTAAATTGATTTGTATTCATAATTCTGTCTCGGCAAATCGATTCACTTTAAACAATCATTTGTATTGTATCTTAATCCTGAGATGAATAGTGGGCCCGTTATATTGACTTGCATCTTTTGATATACCAAAGGGTGACACCTACATTTTAATAGTGGTACGTATACCGGTACGTTGGAGGCATGACTCTTGATAGCGTAGACCTGTTATTCATAGATATGGAATCAATTGCTCCTCTTTAGGAGTAGTGATATCCTCTTATATATGTTATCCTATAATTGAAAAACTAGAGCACTCAATTGGATACATAGATGTAACCAAATAGTATACTGTCTTTGGATGGTAAGTTTTCCAATGGTGAGATAATATAACGTAAGATAAAAATAATCGGGAAGGCAAGACAGAACTTGTTCTTAAGCTGATTATGAATAATCCTATAGGGATACGATACATTATGATAGGTCATGGAGACTTAGCTATATGGGCTTTGTAATTCTATATAGTTCAAAAGTGCAGCTCTAAGCTTTTAGTGGAGTAGTATTAGAGTTGATAATTATAAAATGTATATTTGAGATATTAGGTTTCATAATTATTAGGAGCTTGAGCTATATAGGTCCATAGGTCCTTTTGCTAGCTCACAAAAATCATGTAATGATAAGGCGTGCTTTTCCAATAGTTGGTGACTTATGTCAGATTTATCATATTGGCTAAAATTTGTTAAAATCAAATAATTCATGTTTATTTATCGGTTGAATTAATTTTGTGATAAAGATTAATTCAAGATAAACTTGTTGAATTATCAGGATCAGATAATTCATGTCTATTATGGGTTGGATTAATTTTGAATTAATTCAAGATAAACTTGTTGAATTATCACTAATTCATTTATTTTCCTAGAGATTATCTAGATAAAGTTGTTTTAATTAGATAACTTCTCAATTGGGTTATTTGAATTAAAACTGAGACTTTATTTTATAAAATCTCAAGTGGAAAATAAACTTAGGTGAACATTCTGGCACGAGAAGGGTATGAGTACTTAATCACTTTATTGACAATTGATCAAGGTATGGGTATGTGTACCTGATGCCCCACAAAAGTAAAACTTTTGACAAGTTTAGGGAGTTTTAGGCTGAAGTGGAAAAGCAATTGGGTAGACCCATAAAAGTACTTCGATCTGATTGAGGTGGAGAATACCTTTTTGATGAGTTCTTAGAACACTTACTAGAGAATGGGATTTTATCCAAGTTGACTATGTCGTGCACTCCATAGCGGAATGGTGTGGCAGAGAGAAGGAATAGGACTTTGTCGGACATGGTTAGGTCCATGATGAGTTATTCATCATTGCCTTTATCCTTTTAGGATATGCCCTACAAACCGTATGTTATCTTTTGAATAATGTACCTTTAAAATTGGTCCCTAAAACTCCTCACGAGTTGTGGACGGGCAAGAAGACATTCTTAAACCATATTCGCATATGGGGATGTCTGGCTCATGCCTTGTTTAAGGATTCGAACAAGTTGGAAGCACATTCGAAAGTTTGCATGTTTGTAAGATATCCAAAACGGACTAAAGGGGGTTATTTCTATTACCCAAAGGAAAATAAAGTCGTGGTTTCAATTAATGCAACTTTCCTTAAGGAGAGTTACATGGATGACTTTAGGCCTCAAAGTAAAATGATGCTTGAGGAGTTAAGGGGTGATTCAATCACTCCAGAGGTTTCAAATGAAACCATTTTGATTAGTGTAGAAGAACCAAACAAACCTGAACAACAACCTAAGGGGCTTCGGCATAGTGGGAGGATTGGGCGTCAACCCAAAAGGTATATGTTTAATGGTGAGGCCTTCTTGGCTAAACCAGGTGAACATGATAGGGATCCTTATACTTACACAGAGGCTATGAAGGATGTTGATTTGAAACTTTAGACAGAGGCCATGAACACAGAGATGAAGTCTATGGAGATTAATCAGGTCTAGGAGCTTGCGGATCTTTCCAAAGGGGTAAAACCCATAGAGTGTAAGTGGATCTTTATGAGGAAAAGAGAAGTAAATGGAAAGATCAAAACCTTTAAGGCTAGACTAGTAGCTAAGGGTTATACATAAAAGGAAGGAATCGATTACGAAGAAACCTTTTCGTCTGTAGCCATACTTAAATCCATTTAGAATCTCTTGTCCATTGTTGTCGCTCTCAACTACGAGATTTCATAGATGGATGTCAAGATAGTTTTTCTAAATGGCTATCTGATGAGTCCATTTATATGAAACAACTTGATCGGTTCAAGGTCAAGGGTCAAGAGGGTAAGGTTTATAAGCTGCTAAAGTCAATTTATGGACTTAAGTAGGCTTCTTGTTCTTGGAACATAAGATTTGATCAAGTGATTAAGACTTATGGGTTGTCACAAAATGTGGATGAGCCATGTGTTTACAAACACATTAAGGATGGGAAAGTGGTTTTTCTATTACTCTATGTATATGACATTCTGCTAATTGGCAATAACGTAGGGGCATTGTCAGCCGTCAAATTATGGTTGACCAAGCAGTTTGACATGAAAGACTTGGGTGAGGCTAATGTTGTTCTTGATATACAGATCTTTCATGACAGGAAGAACAAAATGATAGCTTTGTCCCAGGTCGGCTACATAGATAAGATTCTCAAGAGGTTTATAATCCAGGATTCCAAGAAAGGTGGGCAACCATCTAGGTCTAGAATTACTCTTTCTAAGAAAGACTCTCCAAAGTCTGATGAAGAAAGTGAATACATGAAGAAGGTGCCTTATGCTTCGGTAGTGGGTAGTCTCATACATGCCATGCTTTGCACATAATCGGATATTTGTTATGCTGTCGGATTCTAAGTCGATTTTAGGCGAATCTAGGACCGAACTATTGGGTTGCGATAAAGCATATTTTCAAGTACCTGAGAAGGACTCGAGAGTCTATGCTTGTGTATTTGGGTGAGAACTTAACTCCTCTAGGATATATTGACTTCGATTTTCAATCCTGTTTGGATTCTAGGAGATTGACTTTGGGTTTTATGTTTACTCTAGGCAGCGGTGCCATCAGTTGGAGAAGTGTGAAGTAAGATTGCACTTTGGATTCAATGATGGAGACTGAGTATGTGGCAACTAGTGATGCTTCGAAAGAAGCAGTGTGGCTTTACAAGTTCCATGGGAATCTTGAGGTAGTTCCTACTATGGATAAGACAATATCACTGTACTGTGATAATAGTGCAGCGGTAGCTAATGCTAAGGAACCAAGATTTCACAAAAAGAGTAAACGTATTGATTGAAAGTATCATGTGATAAAGGACTTTGCAAACATATTGATCGAAACTATCATGTGATAAAGGATTTCATTGAAGGTGGGCATGTCATGGTATGCAAAATTGCATCAAAGGACAATTTAGCTAGTCCATTCATGAAGACACTTACTGGGAGAGTCTTCGAAAGGCATGTGGAAGCAATGGATTTGCAAGATTTGTCACATTTACTCACTTAGTGCAAGTGGGAGATTGTTAGACGTGTATGCACTAAGGAGTAAAAATGTAATATGTTTTTGAAGACATTTTTATGAATAAAGAATTCATTTATTATTTATACACCAAATCTTGTCCTCTTTACATTCATATTTGTTGAATGTATGTTAAGCAAACAAAAGTCTGAGGCTGTCGTTCTAAACCTTTAAGAATTGAGTATATGATGGACAGATTATGTGAAAGACACGATTCTTAAGGTAACAGTCTAAATCATAAGATCCGCAATCGAGGGAATATAGTTGGGTGATTTATTAATGTGAAGATTCTTATGTTGTCTATATTCCTATTGGGAGATGATTTGTTTTGACCATCGGAGGTGGACTCCGCGAATAGAAACATGGGCACATTGTCATAGGTGACAATGTGTTGGATCGGGACATAAAGTGAATTGATCTAGATTAATAATTCTGTCTTGACAAATCGATTCACTTTAGACAATCATTTGTATTTTATCTTAATTCTAAGATGAATAGTGGGCCCGTTGTCTTGATTGTGTCTTTTGTTGTACCAAAGGGTGACACCCACATTTTAATAGTGGTATGCATGTTGGTACGTTGGAGGCATGACTCTTGATAGGGTAGACCTGTGATTCATAGATATGGAATCTATAGCTCTTCTTAAGGAGTAGTGATATTCTCTTATATGCTTTATCCTGTAATTGAAAAACTAGAGTGCTCAACCATTTAGATACATAGGTGTAACCAAATGATATACTGTCTTTAGATGGTAAGTTTTCCAATGGTGAGATAATAGAATGTAAGATAAAAATAATTGGGAAGGTAAGACAGAACTTTTCTTTAAGCCGATTATGGATAATCTTATGTGAATACGATACATTATTATATGTCATGGAGACTTAGCTATATGGGCTTCATAATTCTATATAGTTCAAGAGTGCAGCTTCAAGCTTTTAGTGAAGTAACATTGGAGTGGATAATTATGAAATGTATATTTGGGATATTAGGTTTCATAATTATCGAGAGCTTGAACTATATAAGACCATCAGGTCCCCTTTGCTAGCTTACAAAAATCTTATAACGATACAGCGTGCTTTTCTAATAATTGGTGACTTATGTCAAATTTATCAAATTGGTTGAAATTCGATAAAATCATATAATTCATGTCTGTTTATTAGTTGAATTAATTTTGTGATAAAAATTAATTCAAGATAAACTTGTTGAATTATCAAGATCATATAATTCATGTCAGTTTATTGGTTAGATTAATTTTGAATTAATTCAAGATAAACTTGTTGAATTATCATAAATTCATTTATTTTCCTAGGGATTTTCTAGATAAAGTTGTTTAATTAGATAACTTCTCTATTAGGTTATTTGAATTAAAACTGAGACTTTATCCTATAGAATCTCAAGTGAAAAAATAAAAGATTCATTGGGATTTTTATTATCGGTTTGGCATGCCGATCCTCAAGTTCGGCCTGTCGATAAGGCAAATTCAGCATGCCAGTTCGATAGATTGGCATGCCGATCGCGCGATAAAAAGATCACGTGTTTTCAAGCTGATTTCATTAGATATTGATCTGAATTTGATTCTGATTCAAAATTTGAGACATTATCTGATAACAATTGACTCGTAGGCCTAACCTTTATAAAAGGGAAGTGAGTTTCATTATTGTTTAGATCAATTGAGAGATTAAGAGTAAAACTCTGTTGGTGAGATTCTGAAATTTTGTGAGAGCTCTTGTTCACAAATCAAGAACACTAGCTTTGGGTTCTCTCAATTGGTTGAAAGGAGAGTTGCCTAGTGGAAGAGCTGTTTGTGTGAGCCCACACTCACTTCGATCATGGATAAAGAATAGCAAAGAAAACCAGTTAGTTGAGGCTCTTCTAAGATGTTATTTCTCTTCACGAATTGTAGGAGTTCTTCAGCATGTAAAGGTTAGTGAGATCTGGTTAATTTATGCATATAACATGTCAAACTTGTATTTTGAAAAATACTCTTTTATAAAAAAAATTTTAAAATTCCACTGCATACTATTTTTTCGAGAATTAGTATCAGAGCCATGGTTTTTATGTAAATTTATGAGTTTGTGATTGCGCTATATGTGTAAATTATGTGATCTTGACCTCTCCTATACTTGAATTTAATTTGAGTTGGCCTTCTAGGTTTCTATATATTTTTATATGTTATCATGGATTATATAGTGAATATTTATTAATTAATTATGGTTGATTAAATTATTATTTAATTATTTATTAATTAATTAAGTTATATCGGTTATAATTCCTTAGATGTTTGAATGTGTATCTAGGTTTTTCATGTAATTAGATGACGGACTATCATCTTCGTCTAGGAATTATTATTTAATTTCAAATTTGTAAGAGTTTTGTAATTAAATAATAATTTGGAGAAAACGGATCTAGAATTAAATCTAGAAGATGGATGATGGCGTTCATAGGTATTTCCTAAGTCTCTAATTTTATGTTTTTGAATTGTTAAAAATAAAATTGATGAATTGCATCGAAAATTGTATTTTTTGGAAAGAGGCGATATTTGCTCAGTCGACATTCCAAACATCCAAGTCCGATAGGTCGATGGTCACAAATCGACAGGCCAAACGTGAGGTTCAGTAGGCCTTCAGCGGGGCAAAAATCAGGTGGCTCTGGCAGTAGGCCAAACTTCTAGTTTGGTAGGCGGATCTATCATGAATCGGTAGGTCGATCTGTGAAAATCGGTAGGTCGGAGGGTCATGATCGGCAGGCCAATTTCCCAGATCGGCTTACCGGCAAAGAGTTGAAAATTTTCCAAAAAAGGTGTTGTTTTTGATGCAGTTTCAATTTTATTTTTGAGACAATTTTGAGAAACATTAAATTTGGATATGACCAAAAATATGGAGCATTTGATTCATATGGGATTGAAGACTTGAAGATGTGCATTACATGAAGAATGATACAGCTTGAGAATTCAAGGATGAAGAATCAATAATATGTTTCGATTATTCTCTTACAATCTTTATTTTCTATTCTCTAGGGTAGAACCACAATATTACTGTTATTTATTATTATTTTGCCTATAGCTTTATTTGATTGCTTTACTTGTCTGCATTATAATATGATTTGCCATCTATATTGATAACATGTCATACAGAATAAGGAGTGTCGCTCATATTAAAATTGTTCATGCATGCCTTTTTAAAATAAAACCTTGATTTCAAAAGATTGAGTGGAAGAAGGTTTTCAAAGAAAGGACCTAAGCCCTCCATCATTAGTCCATAGGAAGAATATGGTGGTTCTGACCCCTAGAAAGGGACTTCGTCATGTATCAGGTTGGATCTCCAAGAGGATAAGGTATTCTAGCATGATTTAAGGTTGCACACCCTAGGTGGTGATTAGAAATCATGGATAAAATATTGAAATGATGGTTATACACTCATGTTAATTTTTTTATTGACCTCTCTTAGGAGCTCTGTTAATAAAATTAATGGCCAAAGAAACGATTATTAATATACGCTGGATCATACGTGTCATGGATGGCATGTATTAATCAAGAGAGTATCTGTGCTTTTGATTGAATTTGGCATGACTCCCCTAAGAGCTTGTTGAATTCTAAGTTAGGAATTATCATTGTAAGGTTGTAATATTTTCAAGGTTTTGACACATAAAACAATTTTTTATGTTTTTACAAGATTGTATTATCTTACTAAAGTATTATTGCATGTTTGCTTATGTTTGGTATATGATTCTTTATTATAGATTAAAAATGTCTAAAAATGCTTTATCTTTGATACTTGACAAAAACCAATTAACCAGAAAAATTATAATGATTAGAAATGGAACCTGGATATCGTCCTCTCCTTTGAGAAACTGAAATTTGTGCTGGCAAGTTCTGCATGCCGGTTAGACAGATCAACATATCGATCGTGCAATAAAAAGATCACATGTTTTCACATAGATTTCATCATATATTGATCCAAATTTGATTCTGATTCAAATTTTGAGGCATTTTCTAATAAGGACTGACTCCTAGGCCCAACCTCTACAAAAGGAAATGAGTTTCATTATTATGTTGATCAATTGAGAGATTAAGAGTGAAACTCTACTGGTGAGATTTTAAAACTCCCTGAGAGCTCTTGTTCACAAATCATGAACACTAGCTTCTCAATTGGTTGGAAGGAGAGTCACCTGGTGGAAGAGCTATATGTGTGAGCCCACACTCGCTCCAATCATGGATAGAAAATAGCAAAGAAGACTAGTTGGTTGAAGCTCTTCTGGAACGTTACTTCTCTTCACGAATTGTAGGAGTTTTTTAGCATATAAAGGTTAGTAAGATTTGGTTAATTTATGCATATAGCATGTCAAACTTGTGTTTTAGAAAATACTTTGATATAAAAAAAATTTTAAAATTCCCCTACATACTATTTTTCTAACAATATCCATCCAACCCGACTATGCTTTCTTCCTAAGAAGGCGACATCTTGAGCAGCTATCAAAAGAGGACCTAGGGATTATCTTGGGAAAGTGAGCTAGTCAGTTGGGAGTTACATGAACTTAAAGAATAACTTTTGTCCGAGTAGGGTAGTCAGACAATCGAGGTGAGTTCCTTAGGAAGGATTGCAAGCATACCCCTAACAGTGTATATTAATAAACCAATCAAACAATTAAAATATATTAAAAATTGACATAGAAGTTGAAGTTTTAGAATAAGATTAAATATTGGGGTCTAGGGTTAGGATTCAACATTGAGGTCGAGGTCGAGTGGGGATTCAGGGGCAGAATTTGGGACCAGGGTAGGGGTTAGGATTTAAGACTAGGTCTAGGGTCAAGTCAAAGTTAGGATTTGAGAACAACATCATGGTCAGGATTCAGGTTTGGTGTCAGGATTTAAGACTAGGGTTGGGATTTGAGACTAGAGTTGAGATAGAGATTTAAGACTATGGTCGAGGTCGGGGTTGGCGATTGAGGTCAAGGTTGGGGTCAAGATTAGGATTCAGGGTCGAGATTAAAGGTTAGGGTCAGGATTCAAGAACAGGGCTGGGGTCGAGGTCCAGGTCGAGATTAGGATTTGAGACAAAGGTTGGCGTCAAGATTCAAGGCCCGTGTTAGGCTTGAGGCCAGGATTTGAGGCCAAGGTGAGTGTTAGGGTTAGGATTCAAGACTGAGGTCAGGATAGGGATTCTAGGTCAAGATTAAGAACTAGGATAGCAGTCGGGATTGGGGCCAAGGTCAGGGTCGAGGTCGAATTCAAGACTAAGATTGAGATTCAAGATCGGAGTTCAAATTCGAGATCGGGGTCGAGATTTAAGCCTAAAATTGGGGACTAGAGTCAGGGTTAGGATCAGTGTTAAAGTCAAAATTCAAAACTAAGGTAGTAGTTGGGATTCGTGTCAATGTCAAAACTCTCGATAGGATTTGGGACTAGGGTTGGGTCAAGATACAAGACCAAGGCTGGGATTTGAGGCTAAGATTCAGGACCAAGGTCGAGGTCGAGGTTAAGTCAAAGTCAAAATTCAAAACCACAGTCGCGGTCATGATTTAGGGCCCTTGTTGAGATTCTAAGTCAAGATTCAGGACCAAGGTTGGGGTTAAGATTTGGGACCTAGGTCGAGATTGGAGTTCGGGGTCAAGATTTGGGGTCGAGGTCAGGATTTGAAACCATAGTGGGAGTTAGGATTCGAGACCAAGGTTAAGATTTAGGGCTAGGGTAAGGGTTGGAATTCTAGACCAGCGATGAGATCGTGGTAAGGATTTAGGGCCAGGGTTAGGTTCCTTAAATCTCATCCCTCACCTAGACCTAATCCCAAATCCTAACCAAGACCTCGATCTCAAATCCTGACCTTGAGACCAATTTTAAATCCTAACCCTGACACCAATCCTAAATCTTAACCCCAAATCGATCACAAATCTTAGCCTTGACTCTAACCCCGACATCGGTCCTAAATCCCAACCTTAACCCCAACTGCAATCTCAAAGTTTAACCTTAACATTGGTCTCGAATCCTTATCTCGACCTTGATCCTAAATCCTGTCCCCGATCCCAATCCTAACCTTGGTCCCGAATCTTGACCCATGCCATAGCTCAAAATCTCAACCCTGACACCAATCTTGACCCCAAACTAGTCCCAACCTTGACACTAGTCTCGAATCTTGACCCCTACCTTGATCCCGAATCCTGACTGACCTTAGTCCTGAACCCCAAACTAGTCCCAACCCTGACTCTAGTCTCGAATCACGAATCCTAACCTTCAATCCTGACCTCAATCCTAATCTTGTCCTTGACCCTAACTTTGAATCCTAACCCTAACCCCCAGCCCTAAATCTCGATCCCAGCTCTAGTCCCAAAATCCCATCCCCGTCCTCGACCTTAGTCTCAAATCTTGATCCTAACCATGGTTTTGAATCCTATCCTCTACCCCGACCTTGACCCCAAATCCTGGCCTCAACCCTAGTCCCAAATCTCAACCTCAACTATGGTCTCGAATCCTGGTCCTGATCCTAGTCTCAAATCCCAATCCTGATTCCAAAGCTGAGTTTTGATCCTAAAAACATGACCAAAATTTACTACATTTGAATTTTAAATACTAATATAATACAATACGGTGGTAAACAAACATTGTATAATATAATACATGTTAATACGGTGTAAAGCCAAACAATGTATTGTATAACACTAATACAATGAAATGCAATGCAATACAATACAAAACAATATGGTGTGCCAAAATGCCCTTAATGAGTAAATGGATAAGGTATGAGGCCTTAAACTAAGTGGATAAGGGGGCAAATGTGATGCCCATAAATTCTCACATTCAAATTTAGCAATAATAACACGTTTGTATATATTATAATTATTACTGAGATGTGTAATTTTTTTATAAGTTCCAATCTTGAGTTATTTGGTGCAGTGTGAAGGCTTGGTCTCTCTGACTAGATAGCTCGACGTACTAGAATAAACATACTATAATTCTTTTATTAAGTTGTTAGTTTTGAATTGATCCCTTATTACAATTAATATTTAGGATATTTAACTGTTGTTGTTGTTGTTGTTGTTGTTGTAGTTTTTGTATATTCTATACTAGATATATTGTATTTTGTTTATTTATATGCAACTTGATTGTTAATATTTTTTGTGATTATTATATTATATATCTATGTTGATTAAAAAAAATAACATGTGCTAGTAGTTGGCTATCGAAGTATTAGAATTCTCTAGATACTAAGTCAGCAATTCTTCTTCTAGAAGAAAACATTAGTGTGTATTTGTGTCTGAGTATTATATATTCGGTGGCCATTTCTTTGCAACTAAAAAAAAAAATGAAAGAACAGAGTTTTCTTCCCAATATACCCTATCCAAACTAGCCTTTCTCTTTTACCAAATGGTCTTTTGCACCATTTCAATAAAAGAGAGGATTAGAAAATATATTTCAATCTCTTCAGTTCTTTTTGCTTTTGAGGTAATATATATAC
>CAMOHE010048438.1:0-36786 GCA_946598075.1 Artocarpus hirsutus
ATTTAAGGGGCTAAAACATATCAAAATGGAGTCAATAGAGGGGCGAGCAAGCTCACAATTTAACATAACAAACATGAAATTTTTATACCAAAAATAGTCAAAGAGAACATCACAGTACTCAACAATATAGAGACATTATCACAAGCGATATAAGATAAGAAGACTTTACCCAGTATGGTAATCCCTAGGCAAGTAAATGTCCTTGAGGGGACCGAATTGCCCAAAAGGCCGACGTAGATCTTCTGCCCTGCAAAACATTAATGGACGAGTGAATCACAGCAAAGATACCACATAATTACAGGCAAATAATAGGGTTACTTCTTATGAACATAGTTAAAACAAAAGCAAAATACATTGAACACAATTCACTGGGAAATTACAAAATTTATCCTTATACTATGTTTGGTAGGAGGGCGATATGAAGGGAGGAAGAAAGGTGGAAGGACAGTCAAATCTTTTGTTTGGTTAGAGGGAGAGGAGAGCTACAGGGATACAGTCTCCCCGCCGGCCTACCAAATTGGGTCCTTCCACTAATGGAAGGATCAAAACAATCATTTCACATTATTAATTGAGTTTAAAAAGACTACTTTACCCTATAAATAAATTATTAACAAAAAATATAAATGTACTATATAGTAATTTCACAAATAACTATCATTCATCTTCTCAACTCTTCCTAAATCCTACCAAACAACATAAAAGATTGCTACAATCCTCTCCATCCTTCTTGCTCTTCATCCCTTCAACTCTTTCTATCCTTTCTACTCTCCTTTTCTCCTACCAATCGAAGTGTTCAAAGTCTCATGTTCTCAATCGAGTAATCCTCTGCTCCAATAAATCGAATCTGCACCCTTCACCATTTGTATTTTTGGTTTTGCCCAAAATTAGGCTATAAAAGAACATTTCATCGATACAACATCTACGTGTTTGAATTAGACCCAGATTATTAACAGGATCAGCTTTAGCTCAACATTGGAAGCTGACAATCACCTAAGAAAGAACCGTTGCAAACGCAAAAATCAGCCAACATTCGGTGTTCCAATGCTTCCAAACAACCGCAGCAATGTCATTCGCCCGGAACATTCGTCATGGCGGGGTTCTTGGTGCAGGGAAAGAGAGTAGCCATTTTCAATGCCAACACCCCTCCATAACTTTATGAGATCCACTTCTAACAAAGCCCACAAAGCCTAAATAAACCTTAAGGAGAAACCATTGTATTTATTATTTTATTATCAATAAAATCTCCCCTGATAATCGAATTCTCTGTATACCGTGTACCCTTACACAGGTATCTAAGATGGAACAAAGACTCAGCACAAGCCTCTCATGATGTTGCCATTGTGGGAGGCACCACTAGAATGCGAGAATCTCCCTTGCACATATATGGCACAAGGCTTGCGTCTATGAGGCAAGCACCCTTGCATGAACTTAATGCAAGATGGTGCGGAGAGATAGCCTAGAGCTAGGTATACCATGAGGTAAAGGCAAAGCCACAAATGGACCAAGGTGGGCGTCCACTCCCCGTGAACTTTTTTTTCTTTCAATATTGCATATAAAATTTTAGACAAATTGCTTTCTGCCTCTCTAAAATTTTATATTTCTTTTATTTAATTTTTCTTGATAATGTCAACATACGATCTATCCCTCTAGCTAAATTTTTTGGCTCCACCTTTACCATGAGGCACACAGGCCAAGGGTGACATCGTCGACTTTGACCTCACAGACTAGCATTGACAGGAGAGGAGCATAAAGAATAAAAGTTTCTAGGTTGTATTTTATTTGGTTTTAGGCTTGGTGCATGTCAAGTATTATAGTAATTAAAATGAGAGAGATCTGTTTGGAAAATGAAAATAAGGATTAGAAAGGTACTACATAATAGTTTTTTCCCCATAATTCTATAAATATGCTAAAGATTCCTGGCGCTAAAATTTCCACACAGCTATTGAATATACACCTTAACAACATGAATAATTACAACTTTATACACCTCAACAACATGAATAATTACAACTTCACGCATCAAGTACCGAACTGAAAAACTAAGGGTTCGTTTGGTAAATGAATTCAAATTAGTGATTTGATTTGAGTTATTGTGATTTGAATTAAGATTTGAGTTAGTGATTTGAATTGTAATCCGAATTAACGTTTAGATATGCATTTAAGTTTTAATCTGAGTATAAAATAAAATTAGAATTTACATTTGGAGAGGTAGTGAAAATAATTTTTGATTTATCAACAAATCTAATAAAATCTTAATGTTAATTAGGGCTGTACAAAAAAAACGAAAAACCGAAACCGACCGAAAAACCGCCCGACAAAAACTGAAAAATTTGGTTTCATACAAACCGAAAAATGTTCGGTTCGGTTTCGGTCTTAAAATTTCGGTTCGGTTTAGAACCGAACCAAATAAAATATTTCCACATAATTATAGGTGTAAAACCGAAAAACCAAATATTTACGCAAAACTGAAAAACTAAAACCGACCGAAATGTAGATTTGTCTATGTGTCTCATTATGCTTATGCTTTTCTCAAAGGGTTATTAAGTGTTTCTCCTTTATACTTTGAAGTAAAATTTGTTGGTCTCATGAAAATTGAAACAATTAAAAAAACTCAAATAAATATATATCATTCTCTAATATTTTTAATGATTTCAACATAAGTGTCATGACAAATTATAAATGTCAATCGCCCTTATAGTATTCTTTTTAGCATCATTTCAATAAGAACCTAAATAATACACAATACATTGTACTATTTTAGCAATTCTTTAACAAAAAAAAAAAAAAAATGTGGTAAACTGATAGTACGCTTCTTGTATCCTATTAGATTATCATCTGTTGAAAATTGAACCGAACCGACCGAAAAAACCGACAAAAACCGGTCGGTTAACCGACCGAATACTCTTGGTATGCAGTGCGGTTTCAGTTTGCCAACTTCAAAAACCGACAAGTGTGGTTCGGTAACCAAACCGACAAGTGTGGTTCGGTAACCAAACCGACCAAAACTGACGGTTTTTAACCGAATTACACCCCTAATGTTAATGATTCTAAAAAATATGCAATATGGGTCTTAATTTATTTCTCTCTTCACTAAGAACACAATGAAAAAATAATCATCTTAATTGGATAACAAATAAAAAAGCTATTTTTTTCCCTCAAATATAAAAGGGAGATTTGTTAGTTTTTATTGTAACAAAAATATCAGTGTATTAAAAGTTTAAATGAGTTAAAACTCTTAAAACTTAAATTTTTGATACTCAAAAGATTTAAATTTTAGAGAAAATAAACAAATATCTAAAAGATTTTTAATACTCGAATCTAAATTTGAGTCCAAAAATCCAAAAAGTTCTCGAAAAAAATTGACCCTTAAAGTACAAATTTATAGGTATGGCGATTAATTACCAAAGCCGCTCTTAAAAACTAGTATTACCAGCCAGAAATGTTAAAATACTCCAAAATTAACACATAAATTAGCACTCTTTCCCCAGAAAATCATACTCCTCGATAAATGACAAAAAGAAAGAAAAAAACCCACGAAAATCGAAGAAAATAAAAAAGCAAAGTACCTGCAGTCATGGCGAAGATTGCGAACCAAAAGACTCGTGCCGCGACTTCCATGCCGAGCCCTAGGGCTAGGGCTTCGACGCCTTCTGCTGTATCCCCTTGGCGGTGACGGGCTGTAACTGTAGCTTCTACCCCTCATTTTCGCACTCACTCACCTAAAATCTCACCAAAAAATTGAAAAAAAAATACTCGCATAAATCAAACAAGAAAAGATCGAAACAGGAAAGGACTTTTCCACAAAATTCATGATTTTCGACACAAAAAAGAACGAACTTTCTCGCAATCAAACGGAAAAGAAACGAAAGAAAAGAAGATCAAAATCAACAACAATTTCACAACAAGAATCGCGAGGGGAAAAAAGGAAGTGATCTGAGAATACCTGACGGACAATGAAAACGGCCAATCGAGAGCTCTGAAGTAATCTGGTTCTTGAATAGATTGCCCTAGAATTTTGAGGTCTTTAATATTGGAGAATCCAGAAGTTTCCCCTCCCCAGGTTTTGTCGTCCTACTTCGCGGAACAACGAGATTGGTGTGGCTCTGATTTTTAGACCGTTCGATTAGATCGCTTGGTTTTTGATTATATGCGGACAAAACGACCTCTTTCCCTCCCTGATGGGCCTCCAACCATTTGTGGGTTGAGTTCTCAAGATTGGCCCAATTCCGCTGTTTAGTTTGAAGGTTTTTTAATTATCTTTTAAAATTGGCTTTTTAAAAGTACCATAAATGCTTACAACTTAATAGTCCATTTGATAAATAGATTTAAATTAATAATTTAATTTAAATTACTGTGATTTGAATTGTTATTCAAATTGACATTTGATGTGTATTTAAGTGTTAATCTAAGTATGGAATAAAATTAAAATTTGTCTTTGGAGAGGTAGTGAAGATAATTTTAATTTATTAATAAGTCTAATAAAATTTTAATGTTAATGATCTTAAAAAATATGCAATATAGATCTTGATTTATTCTTCTCTTTATTAGAAACATAGTGAAAAAAGAATCATCCTAATTGAATATCAAATGAAAAAGTTATGATTTTTTTCCTCAAATATAGGGGAGAAATTTTTAGTTTTTACTGTAGCAAATATATCCGAGCATCAAAAGTTTAAGGGAGATGAGAGCTTTGAAAACTTGAATTTTTTATACTCAAATGATTTAGATTTTGGAGGAAACAAACATGTATTCGATGGATTTTTAATACTCAAATTTAAATTTGAGTCTATTGAATTCAAAGAATACATAAAACAAATATACCCTTAGTATCTAATATGAATAACAATGTAACATAAATATTTTTAAATATAACATAAATAAATACAATTTTAAAAAGGTGACATAATATGTAATTTTCTCTCACTATTTTGGGGAATTTTTGATCTTTTAAGTTTTACTTTTCGTGACATAATATCTTTTTGGATACATATATTAATTTAACATTAGAATGTGAAATTTTAAGTGCTAATATTATTTATATTAAATAAATTAACTTTTATTTAATAATGTCACAAGTAATAGACATGTAAGATCGTTGTACTCGGGTTGTTCATGTCAAAAATAATGATAAGTATAAAGTATTTATTTTTTTTAGAGTATCAACTTACTTTAAATTTATAATCTTTTTAATACTCTAGAGTTATATATGCCCTAAAGTTATATCCTTAAGAATGACAAAAATTTTATGCATATTTTCTTATTTTTATAATATTTATAATATCATGATAATTACATATGTAAAATTTTTATTATGGCATCAAGAAACTCGATAATATAAAGTATCCAAAAGAATAATGTATAAATTAATATTTTTTTGAGTCATGGAAGCAAATATTATTGCTGTATGTAAACAATTATGTATTATATTATATTGCATTGCATTGTATTGTATTGTATTGTATTATATAAGATAAAACCGTATATGCAGGAAAGTTAAAAAAAAAATTATACATATGTACGGCAATGCTGTAAAGGAAACCAAAAAAAAAAAAAAGGAAACCTAATGAAATTAGGACTAGGGTTTTTTACACTCATTTGACTCCTTTTGTCTCATAAACCTATTAATATATCTTTAAGCCACCAAAACCTTCATGTTCTCTTATTTTTCTCCAAAGAAATTCTCTCCCTCACCCCTCTCTAAAATACACATTCATAGCCTCAATTATCACTCAAAAATTCTCTAAGAAAGCCTCCATCATCTCTCAAATCCTCAAAGCCAAGAATTCATTATTATTCTTTTCTTTCAAGCTGAAGTAGAAGGAATTTTTTTAGGGATTTTTATGTGTAAGTCTTCATATTTGTTGGCTGAAAACATAAGAATTTAAGGTAAGTTTAAAGATTTTCATGGTCTTAAATTTTTGTGATTGATATGCATCTTTTATGATAAACTTTGTTAGAAAATTGTTTTTTTATGTTGTGATATGTTCACATGTATCTTTTTATAAAAAAAATAAATAAATTATTTTATTTATTACTTTGATTATAACAATGTTATTTTGTGATTGAAAGCATTTATGTTCATATGATATCATAAAATTGCATAAAAATAATGTTTTGTTGTCAGAACACATTGTAACTAGTTTATGCTATGTTTGGTATGATGGATTATTAGAAGGAAAAAAAAAGGGTGGAGAGAAAAAGAGAAAGAAAACATTTATCGTGTTTGTTTAGTAGAGTTGAAAGAAAAGTATGAAGAGAAAATGGGAGGAATTTTTAAGCCATAGGGCCCGCCATATTTTATCTTTCTAAAGGTGGCTGGATTGTGTAAGAGAAAATATGTTGTTCATGTCACTTGCTCTTTAAAGTACAATTTTACCCTTGAAATTCCTTTTAGTATTTTCTTGTGCCCTTTTTAGTTCGATAAAAGATTATTTATACAAATTTTTAAATTATTATATTTTTTTACAGAAACTATTCCTCATTAACCTTGAGCAAATTTTTTGATGGGATTTTGTCGTAGCAATTACGTAAAGCATTTTTTTATTTGACAATTATACGTTGTAATATTTGGGCAAAATGGTAATTATATTAATAGTAGTTTTTCACTCCTTTGGTTTTTCTTACAATATTAAATAAGAAAAGGTAAAATCATTTTCTTTTCACCTTCATATACTAACAAGTAAAAGAAAAATCAAAATCTTTTCTTTTTCTATAGTTTTCTTTCGTTCGTAGTTTTCTCTTCCCTCTTATTTTCTTTCCTTCTTACTAAACGGAGCATTAGAGTTTTCGATTATTCGGTAAGATTACTGGTAATGTTTCGAATTTAAATGATTTTATTTTGCTGTGATTTTTGGATATAATGTGTAAATATAAGTTAGGAATGTCTGAATTTTTTTTAAATTTTCATTCAATATATATTTTAAATGTAATGAGCTTTAAATCAAATACTACTTACGGAATTTTATTTGCTAGCAAATTTATATTTATGTCTTCTAGGGTTTTATGGGACAAAAAGCGTCTTTTGGTTGTGTAAAGAATTATTAATTATTGTTGATATGTTAATTAAGTGTCTGTAAATTTTAACTTCATATCCTTGTTATATTTTAAGAAAAAATTCCTTGATCATCAAGTACACAGTGGCTATGAATGTCTGCCTGATATGCAAAATCATACTTTTAAATGCATATTTGATTTTATTAAATATTTGAATGAAAAGTGGTCGTTGTTTAGCATGTTTGATGTTAATATTAACTCTGAATTCAAACGTGTGTCTTAAATTATTCCGAACTTATTTGGAGCTGAATTTTGGATATGCTATGGTTTTATGTCTTTATCATGTGTAGTAATATTTATAAATTATTTTATGGTATAAATGATTTAATCCATAATTTTTTATAAGGAGTGCTCAGTACCTAGGCTTTACTGGTAGATTTTATAGTATTGTCTTTGTAATTTATTTAAATTATCAAATGAAATTTTTATGGCTAATGAAAAATTTGAAAGTTATAATATGTGTTAGCTTTATTATTATAAATTTTCATGCTATAATTGAATCTGAATCAAAAGATATAAGATGATGAATCCTTAAAGGTTAGTCAATTTTTGTGATTGATAGATTTACTTGAATATTTTTAAAAAAATTGAAAAGAGTATTTTGGATTAATATTTTTAAGAGAAAAAAAATTTGAGTGATGTTTTTACATGTTAGCTATACTATGGAATAAGTTTTAGAATTTATTCATGCTTTTGAGATTAATTTCTCTAAGTTATTAAAGGTCAAGTTTTCTGTCTTTATATTTCTTGATTCTAAGTGCATGTTTATGACTCAAATATGCTTTGTTTCGTTAAGAATAATATATGATGATGTAATATGGTATTAAATGATATTATTGAATATTAATTTCATGTATTATATAAATGATTTATATGAACATTCTAAAAGGCAAGCACACCGAGAACCGCGGCTACATCACCCAATTTAAGGTTTAGTAAGCAAGCAAGTTAAGTAAGTATATTCTCATTTGCAATATGATAAAGTTTATAAAAATGTTAAGTAATGTTTTATAAGCAAAGGTTTGTGATTTAAGATTCTTATTTCAAGACTTTTCACGATAAATTTTTCTAAATATATTTTTATGTTTATGGTTTTGAAGTTTATGACAAGTTTTCAAAGAAAACTTATATATATGTATGTATATGCATCACTTAATTAAGTGTTGCACACCCTACGTTTATGTTTATGTTTAAAATACTCTGATCTAAAATTTTTAAAATTCTGCTGCCTATTATTTTTCCAACAGATACGATACACTATGATATGTCATAGAAACTTAGCTATTTGGGCTTCGTAATTTTATATAGTTTGAGAGTATAGCTCAAAGCTTTTAGTGGAGTAGCGTTAGAGTTAATAATTACTAAATATATATCTGGGATATTGGATTTCATAATTATCGGGAGCATGAACTATATAGGTCTATTTGGTCCCCTTTGCTAGCTCACAAAAATCCTGTAACTATACGGCGTGCTTTTTCAATAATTGGTGACTTATGTCAGATTTATCAGATTGGCTGAAATTCGATAAAATCAGATAATTTATTTTTGTTTATCGGTTGAATTAATTTTGTTATAAAATTAATTCAAGATAAACTTATTGAATTATCGAGATTAGATAATTCATGTCTGTTTATTGGTTGGATTAATTTTGAATAAATTAATTCAAGATAAACTTGTTGAATTATCAAGAATATTTATTTTTCTAGAGATTATCTAGATATGATTGTTTTAATCAGATAACTTCTCTATTGGATTATTTGAATTAAAACTGAGGCTCTATCCAAAGATTCTTGGGTGGGAAATAAAGATTTGCAAGGATCTTTTATTTGAGGTTCGGTAGGCCGATTTGTCAATTTGGCCTGCCGATCGAGCGATAAAAAGATCACGTGTTTTACGTGTGTTTTATCAAACATTGATGCTGATTTGAATTTTTGAGGCCTTATCTAATAATGACTGCCTCCTGGACTCAATCTCTATAAAAGGGGAGTGAGTTTCTTCATTATTTATATCAGTTGAGAAATCTAGGGTGAGACTCTGAAACTCCCCAAAGAGCTATCATTTACAAATCACGAATTATAACTTTGGGTATTTCTCTACTGGTTGGAAGGAGAGTCACCTGGTGAAAAAGTTGAACAACGTGAGCCCACACTTACTCCAATCTAGGATAGAGCATAGTAAAGAAGGCCAATTGGTTGAGGTCCTTTTAGAACGTTACTTCTCTTGACTAATTGTAGGAGTTTTTCGGCACACAAAGGTTGGTAAGATCTGATTAATTTATGCATATAGTGTGTCAAACTTGTGTTTTAGAAAATATTTTGATATAAAAAGTTTTAAAATTTCATTGCATATTATTTTTCCAACAAAGATTGCCCCTTACCAAACAAGATATTAGTTTTCCCCCTTAACCCCACACTCTAAAAAGAAAAAGGAAAGGGAAAAACTTCTTCTGCAAAAAAAAATACATTTTTTTTAGTTTTTATGCGTATTTTTTCTTTTGCTTTTTCATTGTTTTGTCATTTTACGACATCAAAATAAATTCTTTCAACTTAAAATGACTTCTTCTAAATTTGTTGTTTTTTATTTTATAGCTTCATTTTCTATATGCTTTTTTATAATATTTCTTTATTCTCGTTTGCTACAAATTAATATATTATTGGGTTTTTTAATTAGCTCACTACAATAATTTTTGTCTAAAAATATGTCTCTTTTTAAAAGCATTTTTACGATATCTTTTAACTATCATTTTCTTAAAAATACACTTTTAGATTTAATCTTGTTGGGAGAATTTTAAAATGCAAAATTTCTTATTTTACTCTCGTGAACACAATAATTTTTTAATTTTGTCAAAAGATCATGTATATTGCAATCATTTTTAATGTACTTTTTTTAAATTGCTTTTTCTTGCATGTTTTTTAGATACATACTTATTTAGGTTTTTATTATGTAATTTTATTATTGTAAAAGTGATAACTACAACAAGATTTGCGTTAATTGCATATTAATCAACAATTAAAATCTTTATTTTATATAATTTAAAAATAATAATAATAATTCCGGTAATATACGCATGAATAAAACGAAGATGACTTCCACTTCGACAAGCATTTTATACATTTAAAGAGGTCATTTACACGTTAAATAATAAATTCTTAAAAAAAGAGTGCACATTAATAAATTTATTAATTTAAGTAAAAAGGGGGAAAACTAGAACCCTAAACCCACAGCCGCGCCAACGAAAGCTCTGCGCTTCGTCTCTTCTACACGTACTCTTCTTCTTCTTCTACAGAAAAGTACAAAGCTCTTCACTTTCTTCGTCACTCCACGCTCGCCGTCGCCGGCTTGTCTTTGGTATGTTCAAAGCTTTGAACTTTGCTTGGTTATATCATGATAACTTTTTTTTTTTATTTTTTATTTTCCGGGAAAATTTTTGGCGCAGAAAATGGCTGCGGCTTCGAAGAAATCTCAGAAGAAGAATCCAAAGGAAGCTCCAAAGTTTAATAAATCTTCCAAAAAACCGTTCAAGGCGAAGAAGAAGAAGGAGCAACAGAGCGACGCCGTAAAGTCCGAGGCCGTTGCTCTGCAGCTCGAGGACGATGAACTTGCTTTTCCTAGAGGTTCAATCTTTTCGAGTTTTTGTTTTTATTTTTTTTGTTGAAAAATAAGAAATTGTGAGAAAAAAATTGATGAGCTAATTTGGTGGTTTTGTGACCATTTTCTTTAGGTGGAGGAAGTTCTCTGAGTCGGAGAGAGCGCAACGAAATTCGTGCTGAAGTTGACGCGGAGTTTGAATTGGAGGCGCAGGGATTGAGGAAGAAGAAGAAGAGGAGTTTGCAGAATAGGAAGCAGACAGAGGAGGATGATTTGGGATCGCTTTTCGGCGGTGGAATTACTGGAAAATTGCCTAGATATGCTAACAAGATCACTTTAAAGGTATAATCCAATGTCGTATACTATCATTTAGGAGAATGTTTTCATTCGCTTACAATGTAGCTAAATAAGATGAGTGATCTTATCAAGATTTGGCAGTGATTTTGCCTAGTGGAAGTTTTTTTTTGGTTACTTTTGGGGAGTTAATAATTTTCAAAAGTGGTGAAGAGAGTTTTTCTATAGCAAGCAATATAGAAAAATGGTGTTCCATCTGAAAATTTTGGAAGGCATTGTAATTACGTCAATGTTTTTTGTGCTAAGTAGTTCATCCTATTCTGTCTTTGGTACTTGGTGTAAGTAGTAAGTACAATATTTTTGGATGATGCATAATCTTTTTTTTTTTGTTTTTGTGTTCTTGTTTTGTTTTGTTTTTTTTTTTTTTTTTTTTTTTTTTTATCAACCTAATGTTGCTTGTTAGTTTGAGATTTTAGTTTTAATTGGTTTCATTTGTTATATCACCCTTGCACATTGCTTTTAGATGAGAATGTGGCTCCGCTTTGACTGTGAAAAAAAAAAAGCGATACTGTGAAAACCATTGCTCCATAAAAAACTAAAAGAACTGTCACGCTTCCATCTTCAATTGGATTTATATATTGGAGGGGGTGAGTACATTTTTTCAGGCTAAAATGGTAAGGATCCGGTGGTGATGAGTATATTATGTCGTTTTATTCTAAGAATAGGATTCATGTCTTACTCTTAGGCATATATAAAGCTGGAAAACTTCTATATGTTATTATAGAGTCAATGTTGGCATCTTTAGTTATCACTCTAATATTTGGGTTTTTGTTATTTAAGTATCCAATTGTGAAAACATTTACATAACCAGGATGGTGGCATCTCGATTGGTTGACAACAACATTGTTAAAGAATGTAAATAGCCACATAATATGACATAATAATCAAAAGTGAAGAGAAACTGTCAGGGTCATGCTAAAATCATAAACTTACATGGTGAAATTTAGCTTCAAATATTCTGGTCATTGTCTAACACATGCATCATATATATACATATTTTAAATTGTTGATGTGCTTATTTCTTGCTTGTCTACTAGAATATTTCTGCTGGAATGAAACTTTGGGGAGTTGTTGCTGAAGTAGATGAGAGGGACCTTGTGGTAAGTCTGCCAGGGGGTTTACGTGGCTTAGTTCGAGCTTCTGATGCCGTGGATCCAGTTTTGGATAATGAAATTGAGGTAGCGTTGATGATCTCTTATCTTAAAATTTCTCATACAAATAGGTGGTCCATCTTCTTTTTGTCAATGTCCTTGCAGCTATTGTTCTAGTCACATTATTAATTCATTTGTTTAGGGTTACATGATGAATTACTATTTTTTTTTTCTTTTTCTACTTTGCATTTCTCGTATAATAGTTACAGTTTCATGCTTCCTTATGAAATCTATCCCTTCTTGTGAAATCTTACTTATTTTATCTTATATTATTTTACTTCTCTACTAGAACATAGCAGATAAGGCGCTGTCAAGTATCTTCCATGTTGGACAACTGGTATCTTGTATTGTTTTGAACTTGGATAATGATAGCAAAGAGAGTGGAAAACGAAAGATATGGCTTTCTCTGCGTCTTTCTTTGTTGCACAAGGGCCTTATGTTTGATTCTATTCAAGAAGGAATGGTATGTCCAGATAATGAGATGGGAAACTTAATTCAACTAATATATTTGTATTTTTTTTATTTTTCTCATTTATTGAATTACTTTGCCTTATTGATAAGTTGTATTATATCTTCATGTTCTCCTTTATAATTCCAGGTCCTAACTGCATACGTGAAAAGTAATGAAGATCACGGTTACATTCTTCATTTTGGTTTGCCTTCTTTCTCAGGGTTCTTGCCTAAAAATAGTCAAAATGGTAACACCAGTTGACTTCAACTCATGGATAACTATTTAATTCCTTAGGGTGTAATATTGTTTTGTCTGCCTCTACCATCTTTGTTTATAATTGTAAATTAGGAGTTGCAGAACTTTGATCAATATGTGCTAATAGAATCTTTGATCAATATGTGCTAAGAGCATTGTCACGCTAGTGTAATTTTCTGCTCTGTTTTGCTTTCCCCCCTTCTTACTTTCCCTTATTTTGATGCTTTTTGGACAAGCACAGATATCAAGATAAACACAGGACAACTTCTACAGGGGATTGTCAAAAGCATTGATAGAACCCGTAAAGTTGTTTATATGAGTTTTGACCTGGATACAGTGTCAAAACATGTGGTATGCCTTCTGGATATTTTCTTTGTGGCGTGCTTTTTTTAGTTCCTGCCTTCTCCCTCTTGTATTTACCTCGCTGATTTTAATCTCATGTTTTTTTGTCTCGTGTACAGACCAAAGATGTTAAAGGTATTTCATTTGATCTTCTCATTCCGGGCATGATGGTTGATGCTCGCGTACAGTCAACTCTGGAAAATGGTGTCATGTTATCATTTTTGACATATTTTACTGGAACTGTAAGTTTGATTTACTTTTTTCATATCAGCTGCTTGAAAAAAATATTTGGATTTTTTTAAAAGAAATGTTTGGATTAAGCTCACTTCTTGAATACACACACACACACACGTACACATTTCATGTATGTTTATATTTTTCACTTTCAATTTTACAGGTTGATATATTTAATTTACAAAATAGTCTCCCCGCAACAAGTTGGCGGGACGATTATAATAGAAATAAGAAGGTATTCTCTGGAATGATCATAATCCCTTTCATGCTCTTTTTTCCTCAGTTATCATTACAATTTCACACTAATAATAGTTCACACGAGATGATAGCAGAATAATGCATATGCTCCAACGCTTATAGTACTATGATCTGTGTCATGCATCCATAATTTGTGTTGAGCACTTTTTTTTTGCTCAGCACAGAAACACAGAGAAAGTGATATTTATTGGAAATTCTGTAGTTCAGGCTTGTATAAAACGTAACAATATCATCTTATGGTTTCTGGAGGAAAATAGGCATTCAATAACACGTGTGTTGCTGACTCATTGTGTTGTATACTTAAATTATCAGTGTCGATATAATCTTTATTAGGCAGTATGTTATTGGAATGTGTATGTATTATGGTTATTTGGTGAAGAGGCGAACCTTAAATAAGAATTCTCTGCGCATTGTAAATTTGCAAGATATTGGAGTGCTTATTCATAGCTTTTTTTTCCCTCCTTTTTCTACTTCCCTTCTTTTCTTGGACCTGACATGGGTTCGGTTTTTATGGATTTAGGTCTCTTGCTTATAAATTGAAGTTAGTTTGTGAAGTCAGAAGTGATATCAAATATGCTATACTTTTGCAGTTGTTTGGATTCTCTTTGTTTACGTAATTAGAGTATTATACATGGTTTTGCTTAGATGTTGAGCATACAATGTTGTCATTATTTAGTTTCTTGCCATCCATCTAGTTAATTTATTGCTGATATATTCACAAATTGAGTTATCCTTCATTTTTTATTGGTCTACTTTATTTCTTACAAATACTTTTTTTGTTATTGTTGTTTAGGTCAATGCTCGAATACTATTCATTGATCCTTCATCTAGGGCTATTGGTTTGACTCTGAATCCGCATCTCATTTGTAACAAGTCTCCTCCTTCTGTAAGTTCATCTATAAGCTTTTGAGCAATGTAACAACAATGACATGCATTTTGCTTATTGCTGCATGTGCACTTTGTGTGAATCACATTAATTATTAAAAAAATGTATATAAAGATGTCAATTGGATTTTCTTTCATTTGTCCTCTTCATTATGGTTGTGCTGTTGCCATTAGATCAATCTTTATGTGGGGTCTAACCTTTCAGATATCTCATTGACAGTTAGGAATGACTACTAAGTTTTGACATCTTCTCTTTGGTTATGCAGTATGTTAAAATTGGAGATATATATGAAGACTCAAGAGTGGTCAGGGTTGATAAGCGATTGGGTCTTCTTCTTGAAATACCCTCAACGCCGGTGCCCACTCCGGCATATGTTAGTGTATGCTCTCTCTCTCTCCCCCCCACTTTGTGAAAGTCATTTTGCAGCTTTGGTTGTATTATATTAATTTTTTTAGTTATTACAATTTCCATGTTAATTTCAGATATCTGATATGGCTGAAGGTGAAGTTCGGAAGCTTGAAAAGAAGTTTAAGGAAGGTAGTTGTACCCGTGTTCGGATTCTCGGGTTGAGGAACTTGGAAGGAGTGGCTACTGGAACTTTGAAGGTCGTGCTTCCTTTTGACATTGTTTTCAAAGAGGACACATAATAAAAACTTGCAATCTGTTTGTTGTGGTCTAGATTTTGAGAATAAGACTTGGTACTTTTGAAAGCATGTTTACATTTCTGCCTTCTGGTGTCAATGTAATGTAGGACAGCACAGTTGGAGTCCTCTTACTCCATTTTGTCTTCCAACTTATTTCAAGCTATATGATTAGCAGTAAAGATGATGTTCATCTAGTTTCTTTCCTCAATATCTTATTTGTGATTAATTGCATCCTTGATTGTTTGTCATTGTTTGTGATTAAAGACTATGCACCAGATTACTGTGTTCTTTTATTTACTTTTCTTTTTCATTCTGAAAAAAAAAAAAAAAAAAACGAACAGGCCAATGCGTTTGAAGGGTCTGTATTCACTCCCTCAGATTTGACCCCCGGGATGATTGTGAGGGCTAAAATTATAGCTGTGGATGCCTTCGGTGCTATTGTGCAATTTCCTGGTGGGGTAAAGGCACAATGCCCACTTCGCCATATGTCTGAATTGGAAATTCCTAAGGCGGGGAAAAAATTTAAGGTACTTCGTGAAATCACCACCTTTTCTGTGAGCCTATTTTAATTCTAGAGGATTATCTTAAGGTTCTCTGAAATTGTTCGAATAGTTTGCAGTACGGATTTTTTAGTAACGTTAAAATTTGAACAAATGTTCTTGTTTGTGTCACTCTGCAGGTTGGAGCTGAATTGTCTTTCCGTGTACTTGGTGGCAAGTCTAAGATGATAACTGTTACACACAAGAAAACACTCCTTAAATCAAAACTTCCCATTATTAGTTCTTATGCTGATGCAGCTGATGGGTTAATAACGCACGGGTGGATAACAAAGATCGAAAAACATGGATGCTTTGTCCGGTTCTATAACGGTGTTCAGGGATTTGCTCCAAGGCTAGTCTCAAACTATGATTACAAAATGAATTTCCTCCCTGGAATTAGCTGATTACTTGATCGATATTTTGATCTGTGGTTTGCTTCAAGTGCTTTTCATCGTTACTTGTGTTTCATAGTTTGTGTCTGCTGATGATATATCTGTTAGTAATGAACACTTGTGAACAAAGGAAGATTCAAGTTGTAACTAGGGGTTTTCTAAGCTTATCATAAACTTGTAGATTTAGAAGAGGTGGTGTAGTGTACGTTGATGGCTTTAAGGTACCTTGTTTAAGCAGTAGCCAAATGATTTTCACATATTTCTTTTTGAGAATGATTTGTTTTTTAGCAAAGAGAGCTTAAATAAACTATTACTATAACATGGATATATTGAATGTAACGTAGCGAAGGTTAGGTTAAGGAAAATGAATATTTTCCAGAGGATAGAACAGAAGTAAGATTGTTAGTGAGGAGATAATTCTATGAATTTATGCAAAATAAACAGGATTCAGATTTGTTATTTGCACTTTGTTGTTATAACTCTGGCATGGTTTGGATTTTTTCTCTTGTCGTGCAAATGCGTGAACCTTATATTAAAGGGTTACATTCGCTTCTATGCTTGCTAGATAATTATATGTTTGTACCTTTTATGATTTGGGAATTACTTGCTTGCTAAGAAGAATTGTTATAGTGTTTTCCATGTAATGTAAATAAGTATGAAAGCAGATAGTGGTGTACTCGGCTATCTGCTTCTTTTTGGAACATGCAGAAAGCATGCAAATTGTCCTTTTCTGATGGAGATATTAAAGTCCAAACAGCACATTGTCTCTTTCTAAGAAGGTTCTCCAATAGCTAGAAGTTCATAAGCTCTCATTAACCTGTTATCCTAGTACCTCTAGCATTATGTTAGGCTCATGTTTTCCTTTCTCTGCAGCTGTGGTCACTATTAACTGTTCTTCATTTTGAACCAGATCTGAACTCGAACTAGAAGCAGGGTATGGTGATGATCCAATTCCAAGTTCAATATATCATGTTGGACAAGTTGTCAAATGCAGGGTAGTTAGTTCTGTTCCTGGATCAAGGCGCATCAACCTTAGTTTCATAATAAAGCCTAAAAGGTTTGCTTTGCTTTTTCTACATTATAACAAGTGTTGCATCAATAATGGTGCTGCATTTTTGTGTTCTTAAATGTGAAAAACTTATAAAAGAAATCTATTATTTCATTTGGAATGCACAAAATTTTTGCAATAGTGTATCCTGATCATTTGGGCAATTTAGTTTGTCTTGACTCTTGTTAGGTTTTTATTTAGTTGGTGAGTTAAAGAGGACTCTGTTTTCTCTCACTACTTGTTTTATGTTGTTTTTTTTAGTATTGGGATTTTATTATTTATTTAGCCTTTTACACATATTAGGATTCCTAGTGGGTATATGATTTATATGTGAACAGGACTTTCCATTTGTAATTTAGTTCCGTTTTTCTCTTTGATATTATTTAATAAAATTTCAGAGGTATTTTAATTTATTTTCTATCGCAATCCTTAAAAAGAATCAACTTCATCTTCTATATTCCACTGTGCCAAAAATCATATACCAGCCTTACAAGTTGTTACTTGAAGCTCAGGAAGGGTAAATATTTGAGACGTATGCTCTATCATGCTGGCAGGGTTTCAAAGGATGATGATATCAAATTGGGTAGTCTTGTTTCTGGCGTTGTTGAACGAGTAACGCCAAATGCTGTAGTAGTTTATATTAATGCGAAAAAGTACTTGAAGGGTACAATTACCACTGAGCATTTGGCGGATCACCATGGTATATACTATTTTCTTGGTATGAACTTTTCTATTTGTCATTCTTGCTGCGGGGTACGCTTATTATATTTGTCATTTTTTCTTGTGCAGGCCAAGCTGCTCTTATGAAGTCAGTCCTGAAACCTGGATATGAATTTGATCAATTGCTGGTGCTAGGTAGGGGAAAAAAATCTGTATGCATCTCAAAATATTCAAATTTTATTGCATTAAAAAAACTTTTAAATGACATAATAGTAGAGATTAAACAGCAGCATTCATGAGAAAAAATTCATGGTGTGCAAAATTTGCTGTTATCACTACCCAAGGAGTGTTGATTGAAATGGTCAGGCCTGTGGTTTGCTCCCACAAGGTCTGAGGTTCGAACCTCAAAGGCATCTACATGACAAAAGTCAGTTTTTTGCCTTTCAAAGACTGTAGGGTTTGGCCAAAGGAAAATAAAAAAAAAAAGAAGAGGAAATTTGCTGTTATCACTGGTGGTTTTGGCATTCTTGTTCCCGTTTAAATTCGATGCTTTGTACTTGATAAACACACATCTATTTTCTGCCAGATAAACTTCACATCGCTAGCACTGACTCGATATTCTTTTTTATTTTATTTTTCCCCCAAATAATGAAGATATTGAAAGCAACAATTTCATATTTTCCGCAAAATATTCTTTGATCAAGTCTGCTGAGCAACTTCCATCAGAGTGCAGTCAGATAAGCCCCAACTCAGTTGTCCATGTAAGTAATTGCTGTGAAGTTGAAACCGTTTGTTTTCATTGATTGTGTATATACTCTTTTCTATGGAGCATCAGCTAATAAAAAGAACAAAATCTGATTGACGTGTATTTCTCCTGTTAAACAACTGTTCCAGAATTACAGATGTAGTCTTAATTTGACAAAAGGCAATTAATCAAGTGAAGTCCTAATCAAATTAGTTTTTTATAATTAATCTTAGAGAGTTGTTAAAAAAGTGAAATTTCCCAATCTTTAGTTCTTTCTCCATTATTTGCATGGACTTATTTTTTTAATTTATTATTTTTGGGATAAGAAACATGACTTAATTTCTTTCAAGCAGGGTTATATTTGTAACATAATTGAAACTGGCTGCTTTGTTCGTTTTCTTGGGCGATTGACTGGTTTCTCTCCCAGAAACAAGGTTATTCTTAATTTATATTATTGTTTTCCAAATTTTTTTCCCCTCTTTCCCCTTGCAGGAGATGACTGAATGTTGAAATTTACTTATTTATTTTCTTTTGTAGGCATTGGCTGACTACAAAACTGATCTTTCAGAAGCCTTTTATGTTGGACAATCCGTGCGCAGTAATATACTTGATGTTTGTAACCTTCTTAGAACAAATCATTTTTTGTTTGCGACTTATGAAAAGAGTGTTCAGACTGGAGATCATCATTACTGGTCTCACCCCTTCCCCTTGCAGGTTAATAATGAAACGGCTAGAATAACACTGTTGTTAAGGCAGTCGTCTTGCTCTTCGACAGATGCATCCTTACTGCAGGATTACTTTCTTTTGGAGGACAAGGTAATAATCTTCCATCATATTTTGATGCATTTCTGCCTTTATTATATCCATCATCTAACGTCAATTGCTTCCAAAGCATGGATACTTAAGTAAGCGAGGTGTTATGAATAACATACTGCAGATACCTATACTTGTAGGATTATCCCTGCATAATATCTTTATTACACAACTCAGCAAAGTTAGATAAAGTCAGAATTTTGTGAAGTTTGAATACTCAAGCAAGAGGTCAATAACCCCTCACATTTGTGTGCTTGGGATTTATGCGGTTCAAGGGAAGTCTGTGATAAGATATGCATACCAGTATCAAACGGGACATTTTTCTTAAATACTTTTGAGTAGATTAGGTGATTGGTGTTGTTGTGTTTCTTTCTTCTTTTTTAAAGCAGAGTCAGAGATCCCGAACAGAGTAAATACTGTGACTTTAAACTACTCTGTTTGCTATTGATAATTTTTTGTGCCAGTGATTTGCATTAGACATTTTTTCTAGAATTTCAAGATTATATACTTTTTTATTCGTCCCTTACACCCAGATTGCTAAGCTGCAATCGCTGGATTCTAATGAATTGGAGTTAAACTGGACCAAAGGATTTAATCTTGGCCATGTTGTTGAGGGGAAAATACAAGAAACAAAGGATATTGGAGTTGTTGTCAGCTTTGACAAGTATAATGATGTCTTGGGTTTTGTTACACACTATCAGTGTAAGTTCTGTCCCGCCCTCCCTCTCTCTCCCCCCTTCCTCCCTCCCTCTCCTGAGTGTATGCGTTGTTACTTTTTAGGCCCATAACATGTTCTGGTATACAATCTTTGCAGTAGCTGGTACAACTGTAGAGACAGGTTCAGTTATTCGAGCTGTGGTTCTGGATGTCTCCAAAACAGAGCATTTGGTTGACTTGTCTTTGAAAACAGAGCTCATTGATAAATTCAAAGAAAGTTCTCGCAGCCAAAATCATAAGAAGGTTTGAACAAGTTCCTTGTTTTTCGATTACTTTGTAAACTTGTAATTCTTTCTTCTCTTAATTGGCCTATCCTCAATGAGATGTATGAGGATCGATGATTTCCAAAATATTTCTTCTAATTTACAGCCTTTGATAAAATAATTTGTGTCTTGTGAACTCTTTTCTCTTCTTTTATTATGAAAATATATGCCCACGTTCGTATTTATCCTATTTGGCTAAGATAAAACATTCTGAATTTTAAAAGCGCAAAAAAGAAGCATCCAAGGACTTGGAGTTACATCAGACTGTTAATGCTGTTGTTGAAATGGTCAAGGAAAATTACCTGGTTAGTATTTTATATTTCTTTAAAACTGTCTTTCTTTTCTGTGTTTCAGTGTGTTTGTTATGTGTTCTTGAATTACCCTTCTAAATGAGATCTTTGACGCGTGTTTCAGGTTCTCTCAATACCTGAGTATAACCATGCCCTAGGATATGCATCAAAATTTGACTATAACAGTCAGAAGTTTCCACAGAAGCAATTTTTAAACGGACAAAGGTGAATGCAGTTTCATACTTTCAGAATTTTTTTTTTTTTTTTGATATTTTATATGGCCTTATGAGGATTAAACTATTTGATATATTTTGAATCTTATACAATCATGTGTTTTTTCCCCCTCTTCTTAATTTGCTGCTATATGTTGGGAGGAATTCAAAAATTCAAAACTCACCTAACTATAGTGCAGTTTGAGAATTAAATTCATTTGCTTATTTGAGTTTGAGAAGTTTTGTTCCTCGTAAATATGGTTCATTATTTGTATATATGTGTCATCAAAGAATATGCAATATGCCTGGATTTAAGGTGATTTATTTTGCTTAATGCAGTGTCGTTGCCACTGTGATGGCTCTTCCAAGCCCTTCAACAGCAGGAAGGCTACTCTTGCTTCTTAATTCGATTAGTGAATTAGAGACATCCAGTTCAAAAAGAGCAAAAAAGAAGCCTAGCTACAATATGGGATCTCTGGTTCAGGCAGAGGTATGTGTATAGGATTCTCTATTACAAGTTGGTATTGATTATTAATCGCATGAAAGCATACGAAGCATTTTGCTTGTTAAAACTGAGTCGTTTATAGGAATGTGTGTGGTACTTGGATGTACACAGATAACTCGTGACAAGAAACTCGTGTGGTTGCTTTTTAACGTTCTGTTTCTTTCCAGATAACTGAAATCAGGCCACTTGAACTAAGGTTGAAATTTGGAGTTGGTTCTCATGGACGGGTTCATGTAACAGAGGTAAAACTTCTGATCAATTTATTTAAACATTAAAATTAGTTCAGTTTACGCAATCACTCTTTGTATGCATATATTTACGTTGTTCCTAACTCGTTGCTAATAAATTATGTACTTGGGCAGGTACACAATGACAGTGTTTTGGAAAATCCATTTAGTAACTTCAAAGTTGGGCAAACTGTGACTGCAAGAATTATTGGAAAGATTAGTCATTCAGATAACAAACAAAAGAGCAGCCAATTTGATCTTTCCATGAAGCCTGCTGTTCTCACAGGTAACATAAATCTTGTAATGTTTCTTTAAAGGTCTTGTCCACAACTTGTTTCTGTCTTCTTTTCATTGCTAAGTTGTATGTTTTAAATATTTCTTCTGCTACTCTTCTCAGATAATTTAAAATTTCTAAATCATGTATAAATCTATATCTGCCTTTTTGTTTAGTCATTATTTCTGATAGATTTCATTATCATTTATAGGAAATTTTTTTTTAGTACTAAATGATTTTCTAATGGATTTTGATGTTTTATTTTACTTTGTGCCCATCAAAAGTTAAAGTAATTGCAAGTTTGATCACTTATAGAGGTCTGTATCGAAATTTTGAGTCAGGTTCTTCTGAAATAAAGGGTGAGCTAACGAATGAAGAGCTAGATTTCTCAACTGGGCAACGCGTCAGTGGTTATGTATATAAAGTGGACAGTGAATGGGTCTGGTTAACCATATCTCGACATGTGAGGGCTCAACTATATATTCTTGACAGTTCGTGTAATCCTAGTGAACTTAATGAATTCCAGAAACGTTTTCATGTGGGAAATGTTGTAACTGGTCATGTATTGAGCATGAACAAGGATAAAAAGCTATTGCGGCTTGTTGTAAGACCTATTCTTTCCGTCTCTGATAAAGTTTCGGATGCTGAGGCTTCAAAGAGGGATGATCAAGTAGTTTCCGTATCAAACGAGAATGTTACTGTTCATTTTTGTGAAGGATGCATTGTGGGTGGCAGGGTGTTGAAAATATTTCCGGGTGTTGGTGGATTAACCGTGCAAATTGGTCCTCACACATATGGAAAGGTTCATTTTACTGAGCTTACTGACTCTTGGGTGTCTGACCCGTTATCGGGATACTGTGAAGGACAATTTGTCAAATGCAAGGTCCTTGAGATTAGCCAATCTGTCAAAGGGACAGTTCAGATTGATTTGTCATTGCGTTCTTCAAGCGAAGGCATGGTTTCTCAAGATGCTAAGGATGCATGCAAAAATGTGTAAGTTATCACCCGTCAAACTTATTTTCAGATTTTCATGTTTAGGCTTATCACTTTGTGTTTCATGAATTCATTTTTATATATGTATATTATTAAGTAATTTATGGTTGCTAGTGTGAGATGAAAATGGAAGCAAAATCAGGGAAGGCTACGGGTAAAAAATGGGAGAGTAAATTATGAGTTAACAAAAAAGGGAAACAGAAAAATGGTTGCTGTACAGGCGTTTCCACTGAAATATCTGAAATAGTTTTGGATAGTTACACATGTAGAACTGCCTACCTTTTTCTTATCACATCCAACCCAATATCTACAGTTTTTATATGTGCAAAGCATACACATAAAAGAACTTGTTATGGATTTTTGTGCATCTATTATTTTGTCATAAATAAAATGCACGAGTGAAGCATACATGATTCAGAAGTTTATCTTTTGGACCTCGTTTCTCTCACTAGTATAGTTCCATTGTGGATTCCCCTCATCACTTTGCTTCTAATAAAAGAATCTCACATGCTGTCCAGACCCACTGCAACGAAATTTGTGGAAAAGATCGAGGATCTTCATCCTGATATGGCTGTGCAGGTGTAGTAAAATTCTGCCTTCCACAGCTTCTTCTCAATGCCACTTTTTTGCTCAACTGAAAATACGTACTTTCCGTGTGAATTTTAGTTACAAACAACTTTCATATGTGTTGTCTTGACCAATCATTATTGGGTTTGACAGGGTTATGTTAAAAATGTTACTCCAAAAGGGTGTTTCATTGTTCTGTCACGGAAGCTTGACGCTAAAATTCTTCTTTCAAATTTATCTGATGGATTTGTTAAAGATCCTGAAAAAGAATTTCCCATTGGCAAACTGGTAACTGGCAGGTGAGTCATTTTTTTTTTTTCACCCCACTATTTTCTAAAGTTGTATTTCTTTTAGTAGATGAATACATGCATCATTTATTAAGGGCTTAAAGCACAGGGTTTTATCTGTGGAACCTTTGTCGAAGCGAGTTGAAGTTACTTTGAAGACCTTGGGTGCAAGTGCAAGATCTGAGACTAGCAATTTGAGTGGTTTGCATGTTGGAGACATTATTTCTGGAAGGATTAAGCGGGTGGAGTCATTTGGTTTATTCATCACTATAAACGACTCAAGTCTGGTAAAGAATGGATTACATTTATGCAAACTAGAAATTGCTGTATGGTTTCAGTACTTGCTTTGCCTGGAAACTATAAAGTTATTTTAGGATAGCATTTTGCGTGCAAATTTCTTTGTATGGCTAATCATATTTGCTGGATAAACAATGTCTATCATCAGTGGAGATGATCACAGAATTGATAGTATGCTGGATAAAGAATGTTAATGTTTTATTTTTATTTTATTTTTGTGTATTCTTTCTTGGGATTTTATTTTTTTTATTTTTTTGGGTGACGAGGCATTTTCTTATAAAAAGTGATTTCAATCTTTTTTTGATGACCGATCCATATATATATATATATATTACACTTCTGTTTGTACGATGTTAGTATTTTATCTGTACATATTTGTGCAAATCCTAAAATAGGATTCAGTAATCATTGTTACCTAAATAGAAATGGTTAGCAAGTATACCTAAATAGAAATATCTAGTAAGTAGTCTGTCTAATTTGTAGGTGTTAAAAGAGAGTGGGAAAACCAGTTCTATTCCCTTTTTTGTTTTTGTCCGTGAAAGTTTTAGTGCTACCTTATTATGGTTAACTTATGTATTATACTTTAGTGGGCCTATTTTTGTAATCTTGAGACTCATAACTCTATATTTTCATCAAGGTGATGGAGAATATCCTTTCATGCTGCACAATAATATCATGCCACATCAATTAAAATATTTTTTAATCGACATAGCTTCTTAGTTGGTGTGCCACTATTTTTAGATTATAGGGATATATTCTTATATTTCTTTTTTCATTGCGTTTGAAACGTATTGATGTGTCTATAATTCTTTTCTTTTTTCCCGCTCAGGTTGGATTGTGCCACAAATCTGAGCTTTCAGATGATCATATTGGTAATATTGAAACTAAATACAGAGCAGGAGAGAGAGTGAGGGCAAAAATATTAAAGGTAAACTTAATTTCTACATGGCATGGTTTGGGTTTATAATGGTCTCTCTCTTCTTAGGTATGATCTTTCTACAAGGCTTTGTTATGCATTGTGTTGTATTATAATCAGATTTTGTCGTTTAGGTTGATGCGCAAAGGAATCGAATATCTCTTGGAATGAAAGATTCCTACGGTTTGGATGATGATGACTCTGAAGAAAAGTCGGACCAAGAGGCTAATGATTTCGTGGATGACACGAAGGATGTATCATTGCCGGATATTGAAATGGATGTTGAATGTGCAAATTTGGAAATACCCATTCTTGCACAAGCAAAATACAGGGCTTCTGTTCCTCCACTTGAAGTCACACTTGATGATGTGTATCAGGACGATGTCGATAATATAGTTGGTCAAAATCAAGAGCATATAGACGAGGCAAACACCCTAGATGAAAAGAGCAAGAGGCAGGCAAAGAAAAAAGCAAAGCAAGAGAGGTTATTTTGTTTTTCATATTGTTTTACTCCTTTCAAGTTTCTCTCTCTGTCTTCGCCCTCCTTGTTTTTAATATTTTCTGTCAATTTCTTCACTTTTCAAACTATTTTATGCAGAGAGAGAGAAATAAGAGCTGCGGAGGAGAGGCTACTGGAGAAAGATATACCAAGAACTGCTGAGGAGTTTGAGAAACTAGTTAGAGGTTCTCCAAACAGCAGTTTTGTTTGGATAAAGTACATGGCCTTTGCGCTTTCTATGGCGGATGTCGAGAAAGCCCGCTCTATTGCAGAAAGGTAGTCTCTTTTTCATCACTAATGTATATGTCCTCTTGGTATTTTCATTTCTTCCCAGAACTGCTAGATTATTTTCATTTCTTCAACATTACTATTTTTTTCCCTCAAGGGCATTGCAAACAATAAACATCCGAGAAGAGAATGAGAAGCTCAACATTTGGGTGGCTTACTTTAATTTGGAAAATGAATATGGAAATCCTCCGGAGGTACAATCACAAAAACTTGGTATTTTTGCATTTCAACTTATAATTATAATCTTTCTATTCTAGATACTAAGATCTGGTAACTTTCTTTAGGAGGCAGTCCAGAAAGTTTTTCAAAGGGCATTGCAATACAATGATCCCAAAAGAGTTCATCTAGCACTCTTGGGAATGTATGAAAGGACCGAGCAACATAAGCTGGCCGATGAACTTGTTGACAAAATGACCAAAAAGTTCAAGCAGTCATGCAAGGTAGATTATGAATTCCTTATTCTATTATTATTATTTGTGTTTGTTATAGGATCTGCCTAAAAAAATATTAAAGCAGCAACTTTTGTTGGAAATTTTAGGTTTGGTTGAGGCGGATACAGAGGTTCTTGAACCGACAGCAAGATGGTGTTCAGCCTGTTGTCAATCGTGCCTTGTTAAGCCTTCCGAAACACAAGCACGTTAAGTTCATATCGCAGACAGCTATTCTTGAGTTTAAAGGTGGCGTTCCTCATATGGGACGATCCATGTTTGAAGGAATCTTGAAAGAGTACCCAAAGAGGACAGACTTGTGGAGCATCTATCTTGATCAAGTAAAGCACCTGCTATTTTACATTTTTTTTAATCTCATTTGGGTAAAAGGGAGGGCAATATTTACGTTGCTGTTGGAAAAATACTAACTTGCGTTGAACACCGGCAGGAAATTCGACTTGGAGACAGTGATGTTATTCGTGCACTATTTGAGAGAGCAACTTGTTTGAGCCTCCCGGCTAAAAAGATGAAAGTGTGTACTGTTCTTTATTGGCTGTCAGCCAAATTCTTTAGCTTTACAAATTAATGTAAGTTGGTGTTAATGGTTCGTCTTCCGTGTTTCATTTTGCAGTTTTTGTTCAAAAAGTATCTGGAGTATGAGAAGTCTCTTGGTGACGAAGAGCGGATCAAGTACGTGAAAAAGAAGGCGATGGATTATGTTGAAAGTGCACTAGCTTGATAATCATGCTTGACTTGTAGAGAGTTGTCTTTCCAATTTTCTTGTTCTTAAAGCAAGGCTTAGACTTCATATTTATCCTGGAATGCAATTTCCCTTCTGAAGGTATCGTTACTCAGATGCATTAATTATGAAAGGAAATGAGAGTCTAAATGTTTTTGAAATTTTGACTCGAGTGTGATTTTTTGTTTTGTTTTGTTTAAGGCGTTAGTTACTTTTTAGAATTGAGGAAATTAAACATGAGTATTTATATTTAATAACGTACTATCTGTTATTATACTTTTCATCCCTGTGTATTTGTACAGCTAAAAAGGTCCATTCTTTATGAGAGAGAATTTAGCTCGGGAGACACATTGGTGGTTTCTTGTTTTTGTTTTTGTTTTTTGTTTTTTCCTGAAATGACAATCACATGTATCTAACATGATTGTCAATTGGCTTTGAATGCATCTTCTAACGTTGCGCCTAAATTCTAGGGTCCTTCCTTTAATGCTTTGGTCGTACCAAAAACGAAAGAAAAAAATAATATTGGTTATCAAAATTAAAGGGCATTGATAAGCAAAAGAAAATAATGTTTTCCTTGGAAATAAGAAAGGATATTTATTATTTTATACCTTGTGCTTTATAGTTTATGAATACCATATTCATGTACAATATTGGCGTGTTCAAAATTGTCAACAACTATTTTTTTTAATGGGAATTGTATTACAAATCAGAAGATTACAACTACTAATTCAGACACACAAGCCCAAGACGCCCCTAAGACCTCGACAAATCACCAACAAATTCGATTGTTAACGCTCAAAGGTACAAGATAAATACCGAGTTTCAACATGTGGAAAAAGAGGAGATACACTCTTAATCGAGCACCGACAAGGCTCTTTAAGGATTTTTATAGAAGGCTTTAAGAAAAAATCTTTTTAGCAAAATGGTTTTTTTTTGTCAAAAATAAAGCTGTGGTTGACAATTGTGGTTTCCATCACAATTTCAGTTATAAATAGTAAAAAGTTCTCACATGCTACATTACAACAATAAAAAGTTTTCACATGTTACAGTAAAAGTGGTTCCCACCACTCTTCCAAACACCCATTAAGTTTTTTAAACAAAAAATAGCTCCAATTTTTTTTTTCTATTTAGATTCTTTATTTGTTACCATGTTTTTTCTTATCTTTAAAAAAAATTAAGGTAATTTTTTTACTTAAAAAAACATATTTTTTGATGCGACAAAAAAAAGTGGCCATTTCCTCTCTTGAAAAATATTTTTTGGCCCTTTTTTTTCAAATTATCTCCGTTGATGTAAAAAAAAAAATAAAAATCATTTACTTAATTTTAAATTTTTTTTAATCCATTTTTCAAAATATCCCCAGGTAAAGGCGATGGATAACCTCGATCAGACAGAGCAGAGGAACTGAAGGTGCTAAAACCTATCCCTGCACCAGAAAGTGGATGACTTGCTCCCGTTATTACAACATAAAGCCAAAATACAAACTAACCCGGCGAAAACAATGCCGGTAAAATCCAAAAACAGGGAAAAAGCAAACAAAACACAGCACCATATTCCCCGATGACTACCCGACAATGGCACTAACGGGAGAGGAACTCTCCCAGCAAAATCGAAGAAAAAAACAGAGGAGAGTGGAGGAAAAACACGGCCACCCCCGCCCAAGCGCCAAAACGTCTCTCGCCATTGCTGCTGTTGTTGCCCGCCACCGGCCGGAAGAACCAAGCCCAGGTCGGTTCCCTCTAGCACAACCCAGTCATCTGGCGGTGAGGAGAAGACCTTCCCATCTTCCCCTCATGACCAGATTTGGCCCTCCCAGCACCCAGCCACTCTGAGCTCAAGGTCGTCGACGCACGCTAGTTGATCGAAGCCGTCGCCCTTCGTCTGCCCGACCGCACATCCGTAGGCCCTAGTCCGTCCCCCAAAACTGGTGCTGAACGCCGCGGAGCCGTTTGACCTGTCCATCGGAGCGTCTCCCATGGGGTCGGGAGTCCGGAGGCCAACCTAGGATCGGCACCGAACTTTGGCCCTCCAAACCTGCACAAAGACGGCGCAAGATAGAGAAAACCCTGGCGCTCAAAAGCAAAGAAAGAGAGTCTCTTTTTAGCTTCTTTGCTGTTTATTGAGACTGGGTTCGGTCAACAACTGATTTAATGAAAGGATTCATGAATTTAGTATTTGCAACTAGTAGATAAACTTGAAACTAAATACTAATTAACGAACTTACCTAAATAACAATTTTTACAATTCTTTGTTTATTTTTCAAACAAATTGCTTAAATTGGGGTTTGGAAAGAAGTTTACAAGTTGCAAAGGGCAAGTTTGTCAAGTAAGTGTCAATTGTCAAGCAAGTTATTGACCTAGAAAAGTTACAAATTTGTCATCGACCCAAGTGAAAAACAAATCATGGGTTCGTTTGCTGCACATATTTGAAATTGTTATGGTTTTAAACTATACGGTTTGAATCGATAGTTTTAAATTAAAAAGTTAAAACAGTATATTTGATTTGGTAATTTGAATGTAGAGTTTGAATTTTGGTTGGTTTAGCCGGTTTAAAAATGCATCATAATGTTTAAACTATCTCAGTTATTGCTGTACCAAACACTAATTTAAACCGCCTCTATAGTTTAAACTAGCCTAAACTTATGCACTAAACACCATAATATTTAGAATTTAATTTTGGGGACATTCAAAATACATGATCTATATCTTTTTATATCCAGGGTATCCCCAGAAAAGAAATAAAATGCTAGAATAACTAAAATTACGGTGAGAAACGTAATGAACCCATAATACATATTTGGACAAATACAAGTTGATTTTGTAAATGAAAAGATAGAATACATCCTATGGATGAAAGCTTATTTCTCCAAATCAAATAGTCGTTCATAAAGGGATCTTAATATGAAGAGCTCGCTTCAAAACCTTCAAAAGCATAGGATAAGCTGTCAGCTGAGGAAAATGGCCTTCTGTTTTCAGTATCTTCACTTTGGCAAGGCCACCAAGTTTTCTTTTCATGTAGAACGAGACGAATTTTGGAACAACCTTATCTTTTTCAGATTGAACTATGAAACTAGGGACTGCAACTTGGGGTAAAATTTTTCTAAGGTCACTTAGAAAGACAGTCTTTGCAACACTCAAAGCAGTCCTAGGTTTCATTCTTCCCAAGCTATCTTCAAACTTGGCTATTGCATCTGTGCTGTTTACAGCTACGGCTATTGGAGCAAAATTTTTAACCCACACTGGGAAATTTTCGTCCATTTGTTTGAAGACTTCGTCGAGTTGCGCCATCTCAAAACCTCCGTTATAATCTTTCTCATTAAGATATCTGTGAGTAAAGAAATAAAAATATGAAAACTTTTAGAGGTTTAAAAATCCCAATTCAAAAGTGAAGTGGAACAACAACATTGATGGAGACAATATTTTGTAATAATTATAAGGGTGTGTGAGATTACAGCACAATCTTATTAGTCATGTTGAAATACAACAATTAATTTAGAATCTTTTACAAGTTGCAGGAATTAAAACCCTTGCAACAATAACAACAAATAATTTTGTAGGATGAAACTCATTACAATAATTACTATGTAGTTTTTCTAGACCTAAAATATTCCCAAAAAAATTTGTTATATTTTGATTATACTTTTGTAAACATATCATGTAGTGATTTTTACTAATTATAAACATATCAGACCAATGTTCTATGAGTAAAGAGATAAAAATATGAAAACTTTTAGAGGTTTAAAAATCCCAATTTAAAAGTGAAGTGGAACAACAACATTGATGGAGACAATATTTTGTAATAATTATAAGGATGTGTGAGATTATAGCATAATCTTATTAGTCATGTTGAAATACAACAATTAATTTAGAATCTTTTAAAAGTTGCAGGAATTAAAACCTTTGCAACAATAACAACATATAATTTTGTAGGATGAAAATCATTACAATAATTACTATGTAGTTTTTCTAGACCTAAAATATTCCCAAAAAAATTTGTTATATTTTGATTATACTTTTGTAAACATATCATGTAGTGATTTTTACTAATTATAAACATATCAGACCAATGTTCTATGATTAAATAAAAGTACCAAGTTATGTTGGAAGAGAACAACCTTGGTGAGCCACTTAAAAGGATAAGTCGTTGGAAGAGTTCTGGCCTCTTAGTTGCGGCTATGCATCCAATCATGGCTGACATAGAGTGACCAACATATATGGAGTTCTTCACATTGAGTTCATCAAGAAGGCACGTGAGGTCTTCCGCATAGCGATTGAAATTCGAGTAGCTCTTTTCATCGTACAGTTTAGGATCTACGTTTGCAGAGAAAACCAAGTCAAAGACCACAACCTTGAAATAGCATACGAGGTAAGGAATAAGGTAGTGCCAAACTGTTTGGTCAGTGCCAAATCCATGTGCAAGAACTAGAGTTTGAGTGCCATTTCCATAAACATTGGCGTTGAAGGCTTTGGCAAGATTTCCTCCATTGTTGCACACCACACCCATGTTTAAGGTATAAGGAAATAGTACTAAAATGAATAGAGGACTAAAAGTTTGAGAAGATTACCATCCGTTCTTTGCTTGTAATGCCCTTTATATAGGTCTCCTATTAATTACGTGTTCGGAGAGTACTCTATTCACTAAAATAATATGCCTAATATGCATGAAAGAATTGGTTGTACATGTAACATATGAAAGTGTATGACCTACAACGAAATCAATAAATAATATACTTAATATGCAAGAAGGACTGGTCTTACATGTGACATGTAGAAGTATGAAACGTACAATAAAATCTGTAAATTATATGCCTAATACTTTTGAAGGACCGGTCCTATATATTTAACATGTAGAAGTATAGAGCGTAACTTGAGATCTGTTTTATGTAATAATGACTTTGAAAGATGTAATGAGAAGGAATTTCTTATCCCAGGCTCGTGTTATATTATTTCGAGTCATTGTTAGTTGAGTAAACGTCATGTTGCATTATAGGATAGACATATCCTTTATGAAGCACGCAGGGAGTATTATCTTTAATCATAGTAAGCTTTACCTTCACATTGTCTCTTTTATGTTTGTCTTCGTAAAAATTTCCCACTAGAGTGTGTGTGTATGTTCTTTTTTTCTTTTTTCTTTTCTTTTTTTTTTTAATTTATGAACTTGGTTTGCAACCAGCTACCGGAAAAGACACATGGAGTAATATTTGTTTGAACATGCAAGTAACAAAAACCGTCACGCTATCTCATGTAGAAATATATATGATGAAAATCAAAATAATATTAAAAAATGCATAGTAATTAGGATAGAAAGGTACACTCAACTGTCTGGAAAAAGAGGACCGAAAGCTATTGCATTTGCTAATGAAATGTGAATATGGATTGCTATGTACCTGCATATCCACTTCATATATAGACATGCACGTAATTATGTAGACGTCGTATGTGTACAGCGTATGTATTAGGGTTAATTCATACTTAATTACTTGAGCAATAGTAACAACAACAACAACAACAACAATACCAACAACAACGACAAAAAAGATAAAAGAAAAACCATGATTGATTAAGAACACTGACGTTGGAAGTCTGGTGAACACCAACTGATTTCCCAGCTTTATGTTCTTTGACCCTTTAGGAAGAAATACATAATAAACAAAGAAAAATAGATCATTTTTTTTTGTTCTTAGTTAATAGAAATATTGGCATAGTTTATTTCTTAAAAGTCAGATAACACTTTTTACATATATGATAATATCGGCCATGTTTCTCTGACATGCATATATATTTTCCACTGCATGAGTCTAAATTTCTAATTACATATCTATGCATAGACAAAACTGATATGAGAACTCAATTTGGCCATTGCTTTAGGCAATTTTTCTAGTAAGAATAGAAAAAATACTCACTAATAAGTATCTGCCTATCAGCTATTAAATTTGTAAAAAAATATAATTTTAACTTCATTTAAAGATTTTAAAAAATATACTTATGTATGAGATTTCTCATTAAAAAAGTCCTCATTGTTTCACATGAAAAAGCAAGTTTAAAAGGGGCTTTTCTTTGTGTTGGTCAAAATACTGATGCAGTCAGCTAGGTTGGTACGTTCTACTATGGACACAACAAATGCAGTCCAACAAATTTGCCGTCCTGATTTTATTGCTTTGCTTTTTGTATAAGCTTTTTGAATTGAATGATATTGTCAGTGACAGGGAAAGCCCTCCTTCTCATTTAATATTTTAGGTCTGTCAAAACGTCTGGCTCCTCTCTTCCCTTGAATTATTTTTGTTTGGGAGCTTTATGGCAGAACATGGCTTTATTGGTGGGTTTTGTTATTTTAATCTCGTGTATATTAAAAATTTATGATATATAATGCATAAATATTTCTAATCATAGGCCGGATAGTTGAAAAATTAATACAATAGAATTTACGAAGAGGATCAAAATGCTTTTTTAAGTTGGGATTTTCCTTTTTTTTTTTTTTATATTCCCTGTCTTGGTCAAAATTGAAAGAGAAGAGAATCTAAAACCTTGATGGAAATTAAAACTTGTCAAATGCCTTATGTTTTTCTTCCTCCGTAAAAATCCAAGTTCAGTACAGTTTTGAAAGTCGTATATAATATAGATGCCTATATTAAAACAGTTTTAAAAAGGACATATATAGGACCTTGTTCCTAATCATAACCATTTCATTTAATGCATTACAACTGTTTGAGGCAGCGTTCAGAACCACCTACTAGTATGAAAGAAGAATTTCATGACCGGCCGTGAAATCCCTAGTCAAGAAAACTCTTGACATTTCACGGCGGGATTTAAATCATTGTAACATGTGCATGTGACTGAGAAGCACAAAGTTCAAGACAATGATAATTGTTAGCTGAATTGTATAAATCTCTTTCGTCAAATTTAAACGTGGCTGTCAAGTTGTGGAGCTAATTAATAATATGAAGATTATAGCTTCATGCAAACAAATTACGTAGACCAAATTTTCATGGTAAGATTGCCATAAGGGATTGAAGGTCGGAAAGGGAGCCTCCGTGGATCAGGACCTGCGTCCTGAAACCTGAACTATATGAAGTGTTGGTTCAAGAAAAGATAATTTGAGGATTTCACATTTGTAAAGTTGTCTTATCTTTTTTCTATATATAAAATAGGGTGTCGTTGTTAGGTTATTAAAGAGGTCAGAGAAAATATATAAAGCTTAAAGGTGTATGGCTAGCTTTTGTAGACAACCTCTTTATTAATAAATGTTTAATAGTTGGTGAAAATAGACGTAGCTCTAACTATAAAAAACTATACTCTTGTTTGCTCATTTCTTCCCTTAGCAATTTTTATTTGCTATCTTTAATATAGATTTAGGACATGTCTAAATCTTAGGAGTGGCTGCATTATATATAAGATTAGTTACTTAGATTCTTTTTATCGGCCAAAAGTTCCACTAACGACAAGTTTCTTGTTAAGTTGTAATTTGTTAACACTAAAAAGTTAAAATGAAAATAAAAGGAATTAGAATAGATGTAACACCCCGAAATTTATTAAATGTTATTAGAATGTAAAATAGTAGATTAGTGTGCCATAATGAGTATTTTAAACTTAATTTGATCATTTTGTGAAATTTCTAAATTTATGTTATTTTTGATTATTTTAATGGGTTTTAATTACTTTTTATTATTTTAAATTGTTATTTGAAATTTAAAACAAAACAATTTGTCCAAATGCCTGTTTTACAAAACTGTAGGCGGCATACGGTTTTCGCACAATAAAACCGCATATTTTCCCTCTATTTATTCTCACTCTCTCACTCTCCCTCTCCTTCTCACTCACACTCTCTCTCTCCTCTCTCTCGCCCGTCTCTCTCTTCCTCACTCTCTCTCTCGGTTTCTCTCCTTCTCTCTCAATCTCTCTCAAAATTTTTGAAGCAAAAATCAATCCCAAGCTTCGGGTTAGTAGATTGGAAGCTCGAGAACTCGATTGAACGACCGCAAACTCGATTTACAGCCTAGGTTCGAGGTTAGTTTCAAAATTTTAAAACTTTTTCAATTTTTTAAATTTCTAGGTATTTTGAAATCTAAGCTTTTCTAAGCTTAGAAAACCGTTAATTTAGGGTAGATAAACTTAGAATAACTAGAATGCAAGTTTTGTTTAATAAAAAACAGATTTAAATCAAGATTTTTATTTTTCTCCATTTTTCTCTATTTTTGGATTTTTTCAAAAATTTTGTTTAAAACTTGTTTTACAGCATTAAAAAGTAAACTACTATATTTTTCTATCATGTATTGATAATACCCATGCCTAAAAATTGAGAAAAACAGGTTGAAATGGAGATTTGGGCTCGGGAGGCCAAATTCCCGTGCCTGAAAAATTTTGAAATTTTTCTAGATCGATAGGCCGAAGTTCATGTTCGGCAGGCCAGATTCATGAGTTCGGCAGGCTGGATTCATCTGACAGGCAGGCCGAACCTAGAAAAGTTCGTTATTTGTGATGTTATTTGTAAATTTTTCTTATGTTGTAAATCAATCAAAGCTTAAAATTTGTGGCATTTTTGTAAAGAATCTTAGTGAGGTTTTGACCCCATATGATGAAAAGGGGTTTTCGGGAAGTTTTGGTTTTGGAAGCTTATTGTGGTTCTTATCATTTTACTCATTGTAAAGGAAATTATGTGAGCCATTTGTTAGTTAGTCATGCTCTTATAATTCCTTTCAATATAATTTTTTTTCAATTCCTTAGTTTTCAGTGGTTTTTTTTTGTTTTTTTTTTGTGATTACTTATCAAATTATTGAAATAAGTGCATATCTTATTATAAATAATGATGTGATATTTTATATACCTTAATTATCCAATGCATTTAAACCGTATCTGTATATTATATAATTGAATGGGTAAATATTTGAATAACCGACACAAGTACTCAAAGTTGGACCACTAACAATATATTGAAGTTGGATGGGATGGATACAGATGCATTTCGGCATTTATCGTATGGACACGAACAATAAATGCGGTGTAACAAACTTTGCCGTCCTTTTATTCTCCTCTGTTTTTCTATCACCTTTTCGAATTGAAAGATGATGTCAGTAGCATTGAAAACGCTACTAAAGCATCAACTAAAGACCCCTATATTGCTAGTCTGCACTTACATTACTCTGCATGTTTCTTTTGAAATTAATTTCCTGTCGTTCAGTTCCCTTTTCTTCATATTAACTTAAGGAAACAGTAAATAAATAAGTGCAACATTGCTTCAATGAATTGCAATGACTTTAAGCCTTGACGCAATGTCGTGTTTTCATGCACAACTAATACTATGGAACTTTTGTTTGATTCATTCTAACAATAGAATTGCTCAAGTTCATCGATTCGTAACCACCGGATCTTGATAATGGGACGTTAAAAAATTGTCTTTTCTTAAACACGATATAAGATTTCTACCCTTGCTTTCTCTGGCTATACTTCAACCGGACAGAAATTGAAACATTGACATGAAACTAAAATAGTAAGTTGAGGCAGATTCCTTCCCTCCCCGAGTCGCTAGATTTTCCTGAGATATCTAAGGGCCCATTTGTTATATGGATTCAAATTGTGTTGATATGAATATTTTGATTTGAGTTATGTGATTTAAATTGTTATCTGAATTGATGTTTAGATGTATAGTTAAAGTGTTAATCTGAATAATCTAAGAAGTCGGGCTAGACTTTAGTCTAAGTCTCGTTATATATACCTTTGTTGAGGTCGCTGCTGTTAACTGATGCGGGTTCTAAAAATGACCTTTGGGTGAGCTCTTTTCTTTGTATTGAGTGAGTTTTTTCCCTTTAGGTCTCATACCTATATTGAGTCCCCGTCTTTTTTGTTGGGCGGGGGGGGGGGGGGGGGGGGGGTTGGAAGT